>JAJSEA010000055.1:0-45299 GCA_026724345.1 Candida sp. AC06 | reverse complement strand
TCGCTGGATGAGTTCAAACTTTTACAGCGAAACTTTGCTGACTCATTACTTAATTTCAATTCCTTGCAGAATGAGAATAAACGATTAGAACACGAATTGAACTTGAAAAAGGCGCAATTGGACAGCCAGAAGGAGAAATTGCAGTTTTACGAACAGTCTTTGAAAGAGCTTGAGATTGACTCCTTGCACAAACAAGAGATCTTGAGCAAACAAATTGAAATGTATAAAGGAATGGTGGATAGTTTACAGACGAAAGTGTTTGAATTGAGCCAAGAATTGGAGAAGAAACTGTTGATGCAAGCTCAGACGAATGACGTTGAGGAGTACGACGCAGAATTGGTTAAGAAGTACGAGAAATTAGTCAGAGATTATAAGATACTCGACAGTCAATTTGAAGTCGAGAGGAACTCTAAATTAGTGTTGATTGACCAGATTGAGTTTCTTTCTCACAAGAATGAAGATTTGGTGAAACAGATTGAAAGCCCTTCCACTGAAGATGCCATTGATGACTATTTGGTGGATTTGACGGACCATGCCACACACACCATGCACGAATTAACTGATGACGAGGACGAGTACACTGAGGATTCCATTATTTCACCAGGGTTAAACATAGGCACCAGTGCCCAATCTTCCCCGATCAAACAGCACAAACAACCATACGATGAATCCAATTCTTCTGTCAAGGTAGAACCTAATTTCCAATTCCCCCCATCTCCAGAAAAGGACTGCAAAGAGCCCAAACGACAATCGCTACCTAGTGAATTAACAAGAAGAAGGACCCTGGGAGTTGAAAGTTCCGAGTTTGTTTTGTCTCCATTCAAATTGGCGCCCTCAAATGCATCGGCGTCTGAAGATACAGGGGTGTTCCCCGATACCCATGTGGTCAAGAGATATTCTGCTACGAAACCAACTCACTCGCGGTACAACAGTCATGATATATTGCCGGTCAAGGTTGAATTTGAGAAAGAGACTGGCTCCGTCAGAAGTACTTCGGTGCCCGAGAAGGTATTAAGAAATCAACTGATTTGTGAAATTATCCAAGAAAATGAAGAATGCGCTAAAAAGAATCATAGAAACGGCACATTGTCTGCATTAAATGGGTACGATGGCGAGATTGATGAATTTTCCAAGAACTTCAGCGAAGGGTCGTCTTCCAAGCGGTCGAGTTACATGACAGGTGATGATAACAAGACACGACAGGAGTTGACTAAACTTAAGTTTGAATTGCAATCGTTGAGATTGCATAATGAGAAATTGTTATCCTTCATTGGATTTGAATTGCAGAAACAAAAGAATAATATCAAAAAGTTATCCAAGAAACAATCACAAAGGACATTGGGTGGTAATAGCAGACCCATAGAGTATTCCGATGCCAAGCTAATTGAAAAATCAAGAGACATGTTGATAAACAAAAAGAGGGTGTTGCGATCCGTATCGATAAACACGGGATTCACCGATAGATTCACCAAAGATCCAATAAACACTTTAGGGTTGGTTGGCAGTGCGTCGTCTCCAACTGGAGAAGGCAGCAATGAGAAAGGTTTCGTGGACTTTGAATCATTGACTAGTTCTTCGAATCCATTGAATGACAAGATGATTAAGAAATTTGCATCTCAAGTGTTCAACAATACTCCTGCGTTGTACGAGTTTGATCTGGATAGTGATTTTGAAAACACTGGCAACTGGGAAATCGAAGAAGAAGAAGAGGAGGAGGAAGAAGAAGAAGAACTGAGCAGCTCATCGGATGAGGAGCTTGGAGTGTTTAACCAGATTAAGCAATTGGTGATTGGGGGACAGCACATGAAAGATAAGAAACTCAAGAAGAAACGGGGTAATAATGGGAACGGAAATGATCATTTAGTGGATGATACATTGAAATTCAAGTTCATGACAATCGCGTTGGGGATTGTAATTATCGGATTAAAATTAACCCCACAGAACACTGCCGCCGTGATACCGAGCAAGTAAAGGGTTTTGATAGAAGAAGAAGAAGCTTTTTCGTATGTGTGTATTATTACATTTTGTATTCTGTTTCTTTTACATATATATTTATATTTTTTCACTAGGACGTAACTTAGATGCAAGAAAAGGTTTTATGCTTGCATATTCAGGGATGTGCTGAAGTCTGTGTGTATTCATTTGGGTTTTATACATCTGCCTGTGCCCGTCGGGAGTGGCAGCAAATGCAAATGGATTGTGTGTTGGCTGCACGACCTCTTGTGTGCGTTGTTTTTTTTTTTTTTTGGGTGGTGGCGGTTTTGTGGTTGGTGCAAAAAGTGGTGTGACTTTTGCTTATGGCGGAGGAGGCAGACAAAGATCTTTCTGGCGTTCTACAGCACTGTTCCACAAATCGTAAGATTATTATATATATACACACGCCCACTTAAGCGATGGGTGTAAGGCATAATCGATGTATGTCTCATCTGGCCAAACGGCACACAAGCACAGGGCGACAAGCTTGAGACTACAAAAGCAAAATAATTTGTCACTTTTATAAAATACACTCTTCTTCACTTCTACTGCGATTATACAAATAGGAACTCCAAACCCTTGTTTATTATTCCTTACTCATCTTCACCGCCATCACCTGTCATTCACCAAGTGGCATATAAATCCCTGACTATCCCTTCTAAACACCCTAGGTTTTTTTTTTTTTTAGTCCTTGTCAAAACAGTCTAGTTCTTGGTCATTTCCCTGTTGCTCCTCCATATTTCGGAAACCAAACCCAACTTAGCCCAGCTACCAAATCAGCCCAGGCGACCAGAAAAAAAAAAAACAAAAGCCCAATAATTCCACCCACGGTAATTCGCTGATCTATCTTTCGACCGCACATTCCCATTTCCTACCACGGCCCTCTCGCCTTACTCGCTCTACCCACGCCTGCTGGCCCCACGCACAGTATTTAAACTTCCCTGACAGCACACAACACTTCATCATCATGGCACTTCGAAATTACTTGTATGCTAAACATATCCATGATACGTCCATAGACACCAAGATCAACAAAGACTCAAGCCTAATGGACCCGCACGACCCACACTCTCACTCTCACGATCAACACACAGCTGACGCTCACCACCCTCACCTGGAGCATCCTATCATACATGTCAAGCAGTCGCGGAGAAGGATAGTCAGAATAGTCAACAAGTCGAGAAAGAACTCGGCTGCCGGTGCTTCGACGACGCTGAAGAAGGACAAGGATAAGGTTGTTGATGTGTTGAGCGGTAATATCGAGAGCATTGACCTTAACGACAAGAAGAAGGAGAACTGTCTCAAAGATTGCAACACGTGTGACTGCAAGAAGGACGGCGATGGTGTTGGTGGTCACCATGGACACCACGACGACAGTGAGAGCGGATCGTCTTCTTCGTCTGATATTAGCATCAATAGTGATAAGGATACTCCGATGATTGAAATTGAAGTGGATAGCAGAAACAACAACATTCATAATGCCAATGAGATAGATTTCACTAATGCTTTATGAGAGGTTGCACAAAAAATTATTAGGTGTTACGACAACAACAACAACAACAACAGGGTTGTGCTTATTCAGTCATTCATTTCTTTTTGGTTTACTTAGATTTATTTGATATACATATTATACATTTATTATTACGTATTACTGTACGATTTGTTGATCATTCCAGATCTCGCCTGTATATGGTGATTGTGATTATGATGGTGGTCCTCATTGGTGTTTGTTCTCAGTAGCATCCCCGGGGCATTCATCGACCGTATATACTCGTCAATATTCGAGAACTGTTGTTGGCTCTGCGTCTGCTGGAGTTGTGCAGATTGGTTCAGGCGCATCTGAAGCTGGACCAAGTTATCTATAGGTTGTTGCTGTTGTTGTTGTTGTTGTTGTTGTTGCTGCTGCTGCTGTTGCTGCTGCTGTTCCTGTCTGTTTGTTGGTTGACTCCGTATACTGTCGTTTCTTTGTAATGGAATAGGTAACGTAATAGGAAGTTGCTGCTGCTGTTGCTGCTGTGATTGTCTCATCAGTTGGTTCATAATCCCAGATGCACTAGCAGAAGATAAACTCTGTGTCATTGCTGGGGGAGCAATAGGTGATACTAAAGTAGGCACCAACGGTGAGTTTAAGTTGCTCTTTTGTCTTGCTAGTTGGTTCTGGTGTTGTTGGATTTGTGCTTGTTGAACCGCGTCTTGTTGTTGCTGTTGTTGTTGTTGCTGTTGCGGTGGTGGTCGTCTGTTGTTAATAACCCTCTCATTGAAAAACGATTCTTTGAACTCTTGGAATATCTTCAACGTCTGCGGGTATTCATACAGATGCTTGGTGAAGAACCTATCGGCAAACATGTAGATAAATCTTTCAATATCGGCCGCAGTAGTAGGGTGAGTGACATCGCTGAGACTTGCTGATTTCAATGGATCGTCTGTGATTCTCTCAGTCAACAATGCTTGATTCAACGTCACCTCAGTAGTTGACATATCCCCAGTGGAGTTTCTTGGTTTGGCAACTGGTTGTTGGACGTATCTCTCATTCAGTATCTGTCTCTGTTCTTTGTAAAGCTGGGTGGCACCAAATTCAAAGTTGTTGTTGTTGTTGTTAGTGCTGTTATTACTGGTACTCACATAATCTTGCTTCTCTTGTGAATGAACATGAGGCGATACTCTTCTAGCATGACTCAAAATATGGTTCTTCTGGTACTGCGAGGGCTGTTTCTCCATGCCAAAATTCAACACTGGTGAATTGCTATGACTGAAACTGAGACCCTGTTGTGGCTTAAACTGATTTCTTGGGATGTTGTTATCGGTTCCAGTAGGTTGGTGGTGATGCGTAGGAGGAGGGGGCTGTTGTTCTTGTATAAGCTTCGTCTGCTGCAACTGTGGTTGTGGGTGCCTTATATGGCTGTCGGTACTGCCACTCCTTTGAACAATCTCCTCTTGCTGTTGCTGCTCTTGCTGAATCAGTGGTTTGCGTGGCTTTCGGGATCTAGAGCTTGGTTTGCTGATACCGACGTCACTGCCACTAGCAGCTCGAGACTTCTTTCTTTGTGGCTCGAGGTCTTCGACTGATGGTGTGACACTGTCAATGTCATTGTGACTCCTTATGGAAAACTTCCGTTCATAAGCATTAGGCTCGTTTCTAACCACCTCCGAGTTCAACCCATCAAACTCTGATTCTCGTCGCTGTTCAACTTCTTTGTCTATAGCAGGACTTTCCACACCATTACCTAGAACAACCACCTTAGAACTCACAGCTTCGTCGTTCGCAGGCAGTGCTCCGCCATTCCTCTTGTCAGCGACTCTACCAATGCCATGACGCTTCTTAAACTGACTCAACCATCCATGACTGAAACTATGCAACCGCTTGGGGTCCTCGACACCATACTGATGTGCATAAATCGACCAGTACTCTCTCAATATAGGTTCATTTATCGGTTCATCGCGCTCCATGCGCCCCATCACAAGCTTGTCCATGGCTTTGTTGATTTCCTCGTACTTGAACTTGACCTTACGTCGGCTGTTTTTCGAGAACCTGAAGTCTGCTTGGTTGTACCGGCTGCGGAGCTCGGCCTCGTGCTTGATCCACTCGCTGAGCGACGACGTCAGGATCGAGATGTTGCCCTTGAACTTGTCGACTGTTTCCAGCTGCGGGCGCTCAGACTGGCGGTAGTAATCGATGACTTGTAGTTTCTGGGCTAGCGTCGCTCTAGGTAGTTTATTCGACATGGTGTGAATGGAACGATGAAGGTGTGTTGTTTGTTGTAGATAAGGAAGTTCGTATATGGATGGTAATGTTTTGATTACACGGGGCAAGTGGGGGAGAAGTGTTTCGTAAACGAAGGTTGGGCCTGACACGTGTGTGTATATGGAAATGTGGCGTTGTTGATGCTAGCGATGGTTGGTACTGTACCCTGTTTCGAAAGTCACACGCAAGAAGGGTGCAGGTGGATGGCAGATAGCGAGTACAGGGAAAGTCCTCTCTTAACAAGATATCTGTGGGCACAGTCTTGGTAACACAGTAGGGTTTTTTTCTGACACCATTGTTTGCTGTACTGCTCCTGCTCCTCCCCTTTCGGGACGCCTTGAGCCAAAGAGTGAGAAAGCAGGTGAAAAATCCTGATTACACAAGTCTCTTGTCCAATGGTCGGCGTTGAACCAAAAGTAGTATAAGCTGTATCTTTTTGTAATATAGACTATATTATACAATATGGAAATACTCCTTCTTCAAAAAAAAAAAGACAAATAAACAGGAAAGAAACAAATAAAACATTATTACATCAAAAAAGAAACCCCTTACACTTAGTGGGAACCAGCACCTCTGCTGACTCTTTCCAAGACGGATTCGTAGGCAACTTCAGAAAAGTCGGTACCTTGGACATCAGCAGCAACACCGTTCAAGGCTCTTCTCAAGGAGTCCTTGGAAGAGGCGTAGACCATCTTGGCTCTGACTGGGGCGGTGTCTGGAGACCAGGTGAAGAAAACAATCTTGGATCTCTTACCTTCGACGCCACCAATCTCGTATTCGAAATCGTAGACAGCGTATTTACATTCATTTTCTGGCAATTTCTCCAAGAAGGCGTCGTAGTCGGAATCGGTGGAGGTTTCGTCGACAACAATTTGAGTCTTGTCGTCATTCAAGGTGAAGATGACAAACTTGTACTTCTTACCTAATTTTAATTCGTTGAAAGCAGTCAAAGATTCATCTGCAACGGAGACACTAGAAGCAATGGTTAGTAAAGGAACGTCATTTTGATAAGCAGTGGGGCCTTAGTGGTGTGGTTATTTGTTTTTTTTTTTGTTTGTACATACCCAGATCTGGACTATAGCAAGGATTGTGTTAGTAACGCTGTGGTTCTGGCTTGAATCGATCAGAGGGTTGTCCCAATAACATACCATTGTGGAATTGATATAAGTTTCTTGTTGGGTTGTGTGGGAGAATGTGGTTGGTAGGGGAAAAGAAACAGCCAACGACGGCCAGCAGTTTTGCTTTTTTTTTCGTCCGTTTCTGTTGCGTTGGCGTTGCTTGGGTTTTGTTCTGCCTGTTTGTTTGTTCGTTCGACCACAGGATGTTTTTTTTAGCAACTTTGACACGACATGCAATTAACATGGAATGATATGCATACGTCATTGTTGCTCTCCTATTCTGATTAGATACGAGATGGTAGGTGGGTGTGCAAGGGATATGAGGAGGTGAAAGGTGGTTATACCCAGGAAATAGCAAGGGGGTTCACTTACAGTGCCCCCCGGAGATTATTGATGTAACTCCGTGCGGCAGTCCACCAGTGTCGTATGATGTCTGGAACACATGGATCTGTGAATACCCAAAGAGACAAACTCATCTTGGCTGGTGGCGATCTGTCGTGGAGGCTGCGAATGACATCCAGCTGCACCGGTGATGATCTTGCTGTATGGGTGGGTGCCGATATCACCACACACATAGGGCGTCTCGACGTTTACGAATGATAGCCACCATTGAAGCTTACCAGGGGGGGCTCTCTCTCATTAGAGTCACGTAGCACGAGTCAGATTCTATTCTTGTCAGGTAACAAACTATGGATATACCCCAGAGATGCCCAAACCAAAATTGAACAACCCAGATTAGAACTAGACGATGGCTTCAATGTAATGAACTCATTCAATGACTTTGGGTGCTCTAGTTTCCGTTCATCTACCCCCATTGATGCATGACTACAACACACACACCCACATCAAATGGTTATTCTGTGGGGTAAGATCGAAGTTGCAAGATATCTCCTTGATCTCCGCCTTCCTGCACCAATCAAGACTTCCCCAGGCGAGTTACACTCATATTAAACAACCAAAATAATACCAAATCATACCACACTGTCTGGCCCTCATGTCCTGACACACCCGTCGAATATAATCTTCGCTTATCTTATACTTTTTTGGTTGCGGCAATTGACGCGCGGAGCTGAGCGCGATAACGGGGCAGAAAGGAGAGGGGGGGGTCAGAGTCAATTGAGTCAGACGATTTTTTGCTTTTTTTTCCACTCCCCCACGGTTGGAGTCTCGGACATATAAAAACGACTGAAAAATCCTCCCACATCTCCATATCTGCTTTTCTCTTTAAACACTGCAAATCATGACTAAATACGTTATTGTTGGTGCTGGTGTCGTTGGGTTATACACCGCTTTCAGTTTGCTCGAGAAGGGCGTCTCTGCCAATGAGATCACTGTTATTGCAGAATACCTCCCAGGTGATGAATCAATCAACTACACTTCCCCATACGCCGGTGGTAACTTTTCCTGTATCACTGGTGATGATCCAGCCACCTTGGAGTACGACAAGTACACCTACTTGAACTTGCACAAGATCCAGAAGGCAATTGGCGGCAAAACCCAGGGATTGGACAGATACCCATCGTGTGAATACTGGGATCAAACCCCATCCAAGGCCAAAATCGACTCATTGTCAAGCTACTTGGACAACTACGAAGTCAACAGGGACTTACCACAAGGCTCCGAGTTTGGTATCAAGTTCCTCGCATGGAACTTCAACTGCCCTAAGTTTCTCGCCAACTTCCAGAAGTATTTGGAATCCCAGGGCGTCAAGTTCATCCGCCGGAAGCTCACTCACGTTGTACAAGCATACTTCGACTCCACGAAAGTCGTGTTCAACTGTACTGGTAACGGGTCCAAGACCCTCGGTGGTGTCCAAGACGACAAGGTCTATCCTGGCCGTGGACAAGTTGTCGTGATTAGAGCACCACACATCATGGAGAATGTCTTGAGCTGGGGCAATGACAGAGAACCAACGTATATCATCAAGCGTCCATACCTGGGTGACCAATTGATCTTGGGTGGCTTCTTCCAGAAGGATGACTGGACTGCTGCGGTGTTGAAAGAGCAAACTGAGGATGTCTTGCAGAGAACTACCAAGTTGTACCCAAAGATCTTGGACAAAAATCCAAACGGAAACAGGATTGAGGACTTGGAGATTTTGAGAGTTGCTGCTGGTTTGAGACCATGCAGACACGGTGGTGTCAGAATTGAAAAAGAGATCGTTGGAGACGGCAAGTTGTTGGTCCACAACTATGGTGCCAGTGGGTACGGCTATCAAGCTGGATATGGTATGGCTAACAGAGCCACTGATTTGGCTTTAGGTAGATCAAGTAAGTTGTAAATACGTGTTTAGTTATAAACGGAGTTAAGAAGGGAAGTTCCCGTTTAAGACTAGAGTGCTTCGTAATGACATTATACTTTTTGATGAAGGATTTTAACAAAGTTTGGATAAAATTGAAATCTCTCAAGAAAATTGTGAATATTGCCTTCAATGTTTCCCAGCATCATGCGTGACCTCCCATAACAGTGACGGAGACTTTGGGGTTTCAACTACCGTCAATTTCTGCATGAACTCACTCATTGGTTTCCCCAGATTTTCAATCTATCAGACAGCACACAATAACCCCGGAATTTCAACCGACGGAAATTAGGCTTAATGGCCTAGTCGCACGAAATGTACCGTGGTGCATTTGTTCGCAGTTTCGATTCCCAGGCATGGTGCCAGAGTGGTTAATGGGGTGGTTGCAGGTGCACAATTTTGTGTAGTGATTGCCACTGGGCTTTGCCCACGCAGGTTCGAACCCTGTCCATGTCGCTTACTTTTTTCTTGCTCCATAGTTCAAGAAACCCAGCACTTTATAGCGTGTATTTCCTATATTTCCAATTTGTCTATGTCGATCCTCCATTGGGGTTCTACTTCTGTGGCAAACCCCTTCTCTCCTTTTCTTTTTAACACGAAATGCTCATCCAAATAGTCTATTAAATCCACCATGTTCAGCTGTTCATTGACACCTTTCAAGTACTTCTTCGGCACCATATCCTCTAACAAGTGTGCGACGTGGTATTGTGCAAGCTTGTAAGGTAGACCATAGGCCGTGACCAAATGCATAAACATCTCAACTGCACTCCACGGCGTTTTATCCAACCCCGTGAACAACGCTGGGTTTGATAGCACCCCACGGGCTGACATCACTCCATCCACACCCGTCGCTTCGGCAATTCTATGGCAATCAGCTAGTGTGAAACAATCGCCGTTCGCTATAACTGGAATCGTGGTGACCGCGTCTCGTATCGTCTTGATTGCCTCTAAGTTTACAGGAACGCTCGACCTTGTGTTTTTGGTTCTCCCATGCACGGTGATGATATCAGTGCCTGCGGCAACCACTTTCTTCACAAACTCCACCGTCTCGTTGATATCCTTATGGATTCTGATCTTCGTGTCGATACAAATCGCATCTCCGTATTTGGTCTTGGCGGTTCTGACCAACTCGGCAACCAAGTCAGGCTCAGACATCAAAGCAGCGCCAATGCCTTCTCTCACTTGGTCCTTGATCGGGCATCCACAGTTGATCCCTATCCCATCCACATACGGGTGAATCATATCGACAAACTTCATGAAGTCCTCCACGTTATTGACACCAACTTGCACAATAACCGACTTGTCTGCGTCATTCGTCGTAAAATCAGTATACCTTGCTGTCTCATTTCGGACAAACTCTCGGGCTAGGATCATGGGCGTGTAGACAATGTCTATGTTGTAGTATCGGCATAGTTCACGGAAGGGGAGTTTCGAGTAACGGACCATGGGACCCGCTATGTGTGCAGGTCGTCCTTGCTCCTGACACTTCTTGATGATCGCAGTTGGACGATACTCAGGGCTCCGAAGCTGTTGTGATGGCATGCTGGTGGGTCGTCGTACAATACAGTGAAAAGAAATTTTTTTGGTGCAGTTTTTTTTTTTGTTTGGGCGTGAGATCATCATCTCGCTTTGGTTACCACGGAGAAGTGGTTGCAAACTGGTGGGCTAGGCCCCCCCCGTGGCACTCTCCCACCAGATAATCACCGCCATCATAAGTGTGTGATTGACGTGAACGTGGGATAGTTGTTGGAAGGATCAACAAAACTCGCCATCACCTCCTTTGGTGCTTGACTACGCCCAACACGCCGCCGCCCTCCCCCAATAAAAAGTCCCCAGTTTGTTCCGCGTCTGTAATAAACATTTGTATGGGAAAATTTTTCTTCTCTTTCTACTCTCCCACACATAAACACACATACACACGCTAACAGACATGTCTTCAAAGATACTTTTGAACTCCCTTGGGTTGGGTACCGTTGGTACCGCGTTGTTCTTCTGGGGTAAGTCATCTGCTGCCCCATCCGAGCCCGTTTCCAACTCAAGCTTGCCTATTGTTTACGACAGAAATTCAAATGGAGTCTTTGATCCCTCCACCATCAACCCCCAGGGTTTCTTCAAGTTCGGATTCCCGGGTCCAATTCACGATTTGGGCAACAGAAGCGAATTTGTCAGTTGTTTCGACAGAGCCACGAGAAACCCAGTCTGGGTTGTTGAACACATCACCAAAGAGTCCATAGCCAAGGAAAACCAGAACGGAGACCGTAAGAGATCCGTGTTCAAAGAAGACGAAGCCATCCCACCGAAATTCAGAAACAAGTTGCGTGATTATTTCCGTAGTGGCTACGACCGTGGCCACCAAGCCCCTGCTGCCGATGCCAAGTACAACCAGTTGGCCATGGACGAGACGTTCTTCTTGACCAACATGTGTCCTCAAGTTGGTGACGGCTTCAACCGTGATTACTGGAGCCATTTCGAAGATTTCACAAGAAGATTGACTAGTAAGTTTGACGACGTGAGAATCATGACTGGTCCTTTGTACTTACCAAAGAAAGGAGAGGATGGTAAATTCAGGGTCTCATACGAAGTCATCGGATCCCCACCAAACATTGCCGTGCCTACCCATTTCTTCAAGTTGATTGTTGGTGAAACGCAAGGATCTGAGCAAATCAATTGTGCTGCTTTTGTGATGCCAAACGATGTGATAGACAATGACACTCCCTTGACTAGCTTCCAAGTGCCAATTGAAGCGTTAGAGAGATCCAGTGGTTTGGACTTGTTACAAAAAGTTCCTTACTATAACAAGAAAGATTTGTGCAAGGAAGTCAAGTGTGACATTATCGTCAGAGAGTTCCCAAAACAAGTCAACAACGTGTTGGCATTACCTGGTAAATAAAAAAAAGATAAGCCTCTTCTATTTATTGTTAGATTTTTAATATACATCTAGACGTCTAATTTCTTCTTCTTCTTGTCTTTCTTCTCCTTCTTGGATTTATCCTTCTTGCTCTTTTTCTTCTCTATTGGTTCTTCTTCTACCTCCTCTTCTTCCACCTCTTCCTCTTCTTCGTACTTTGGTTGCTCATCATCATCTTCTTCTTCAGCAACCACTTCATCCGTGTTATCCTCGCTATCGTCAAACTTAATCTTCTTGTTAGGACGATCAGCCTCATCTTCTGCAGATCTCTTATTTTCCGATTGTTGTGGTTCGCTGATAACAGGAGGCAATCCTCTCAAACTTCTTTGGATTCTTTTTAATTGTGACAAGACAGCAGGACTTTCACTGCCGCCAGCAAGACCACTATTAGCAGTCCCAGTAGGTGCTTTCCCGGAAATATTTAGTTCACTGGCATCTATGAACTCAGTCAAGAACCGTTCTGCCTCGGACGCAGAGAAATTGCGGATCTGGTGGACTCGGATCGAAGTGGGTGTGTTTATGGCTGAAGGAATCACCCTTCTTGATCTATAAGTGGACATGGGGCTGGTGTGGGTGGATAGCTCTAGGTGTTTTGGATGGATTGAAACAGGAAATGGAAAATAAAATTCGTACAGAGATGAGTGGAAAAATGGATTCAGTTTGATAACCACACGACTTTTGATTTTTTTTTCTTTCTCTCTCTCCCTCCACTGTATCCACCAATACAAAAAATTTTCATTCACGACGGTTGAACCAGGTCAAGTATCTTGAAGCCAAGATCACAGATTATCAACCCACCACACGAGGATAATGTTTTCTTCCCTATTAGGGACGTCCGCAAGAGGACTCATAAACACGACGATAACGTCAACCAGACCAACTGGCTTTGCATCCCCACTTACCAACCCTTTCATAAGAGCCTCTCCTTTGCAATCCGTGGTTGGGCTCATGCAACAGAGATTCAAAACTAGGGGTAACACATATCAGCCATCGACCAGAAAGAGAAAGAGAAAGTTGGGCTTCTTGGCCAGACTTAGAAGTGTCGGCGGTAGAAAAGTCCTTGCAAGAAGAAGAGCGAAAGGAAGGTGGTACTTGAGCCACTAAAGTTTCGTGATCCCAGCCCTGTAAATACTAGATAAGAACGAATATTAATATATAAAAAATGCATGTACACGTATTTTATAAACTATGCTTTGCCTAGCATCTTGGAGTATTCCAATTCAATTTCGTGGATAAGCTTTTGCAAACTGACAATCGCAAACTGGTGCGTCACGTGAGGCAACTTGTTTCTATGTAAACCAAACCATTCCAATGGCGGTGTAGCATTACCCAACTCTTTCAATTGAGGTGCTTCAATGATTGGTGGAGCCAAAGCAACGTATCTGTATTTAGACGACTTCTCCACTTTCTCGATGGTCTCCTTGATGGCGTCGTCAATTTCTTGGGTGGTGTCTTCGGCGTTCAACTGCTGTTCTAAAATACTCTTTGACAACACGTCCGTTCCTTCGTCAAATGGTTGCATCTTTCTTCTGTACTCCATTCTCGACTCCAATGCTTTGGTGTGTATGGAATACATCTCTCTGATAAAGTTGATAGAACCCAAGTTCCATCTGATATCAACCGTGCCATTGAATGTGGACTGGAACATATACTCGATCAAGTTGGAGTTGTATTTCTGGAAGGTTCTCATCGATATTCTGAAAGACGGGAAGACAAATATAGTACCGCCACTAGCCTTGCGGGCTTGTTCAGTAAGCTCTGTCACAGGTGCTTCAACGATAAACGACTCAAGGAGCGGAGTAATAGACGACAATGACACTCGCAAATCGTTAAACTTCAAGTCCAATTCGTTCGATATACCACTGGAGTACTCATTTTGCTGGAACTTGACACGAGACTCATCAAGTTTAACAACCAACACTTTGTTGTCACTGATAGACGAAGGGTACACGTGAACCAAAACTTTACCAGCAGAAGCATGGATTCTGGTTTCCAATTTCTTGACCGTTTCCAAAATTGCATTCTCCGAGAAAGTCTTCCTTTTCATGCTGTGATCCACAGACTTTCCCTTTGACGAGTCCCTAAGCGTTTCCCTGTAGGACCTCTTGTTGTCTTGAACCATTCTAGATATGGTGTTGTGGATGTCCACAAAGTTCGATGCCGTCAACGACGTGATGTAAATCTCAGCGAGCTTGAACTTGGTCGTCACAAACAAGTGGTCCTTAGCAATGGAAATTTCACTCTTCTTATTGTAAATATCCATAGAAAACTCTTCAAAGTTACCAATCGCAATGACATGGTGATCGAAGGACATCTTCAACTGGAATTTCTCCAATCCACCAGAAACCAAAATCAATGGCACGTCCAAAGTGACACCCAGGTCGAGTTTCCAACTAATGGCTGTGTGCAAGTTGACATTCTTGATAGTGAGATTACCACCAAGTCTTCCAACAGACGATAAGGTGATCTCGTCGATGCCTGTCTTCAAATCCTGCGACCATTCCATTGACTTCTTGGAAACAGCCCAGAAGTTGCCAATGACCAACTTGAAGTTACCCAACGATTGTCCAAAGTCAACACGAACGCCGATATTGGACACAACAAAAGTAACAACCCACGGGAATGCATATGTATCAGAAACTTCCTTGAATCTGGAGGCGATATTCCTGTTTTGAGCCAAGGCCAATTGATCCAAAGAAGCAGGCAACATCGACTCTCCATCGTCATCAAGAGCATCTTCTTCGGATTGCTCATTGACAAAGCTGGAATAAAGATCGCTATACTCCTTAGGGAACCAAATATCTTTGAACAAATCAACGTCTTGATATTGTTTGACATTGACATAGGCATCGGCATCGCTGATGGACCCCGATGAGAATAAAGTAGCAACCTCGCCAAACTCAATGGTGCTCGTCAACAAGATGTCTGCAATTGCGGCCGAAGCACTGATATCTCTTGAATAGATGTGCTGTAACAACACTGACACCGAGTCCATCAACAAAGAAATACTTATAGCTGGAATCTGTGACTTCGCTGTGTTGACCTGGATAAAGATACCATCAAGACCAACAACGGCTGCAACCTTTGCCGTAGGCTCACAACTGAGCGAGAGCCCTTGCTTTTCAATTCTCACACCAAAATGAATATTAGTCTCGTTCAAGAGGGTTCTGATAAAGTCATTGTTCTTGGTAGGCTCTTCAACAACCACCACCTCATCGTTTGATTTCTTAGATTTACGCATCAATCCCTTCATACCAGACATAAGATCAGCAATAACAGGCACACATTGAGGATACAATGTGTTGTCCGAAGACGTTGCTAAAATTTCCCCCATCAACGAATTCTTTTGCTTTTTCTTCTTGTTGTTGGTAAACTTGAATGCCATCTTTACGGCTGGAGAATGCAAGAAAAGGGAAGGTGGGTGTTCCAGATCGTCGTCCAGGAGTCGGTATATCAAAACGTTGGAACCAGCATAGGTAGAAACATACTCGATCGAGTCGAAGCTGTTCTTGAACAGCGGCGTCTTCTCTCCTGGCTTGACTGGCTCTTTGTCGAGCTCTTGGTAGATAGGTTTGGCTCTTCTTTCCAAGTATGATTGAACTTTGGACGCCAGTTTCACCAACTTATCAACAACAACGACGGAAGTTGACAAGAACTTGACATCAAGCTCGTCACCATGCATCGACATTCTCAAGTGTCTTCCGTTTGGCCCGTGGTCAAGCATGTAGATAAATTGCAAGTTTGGCAAGTATGCTCTGTTCAAGTTGGACTTTTCCGACAGTGTACTGTAAAAGTTTGACGTCCGGTTACCATTGGCAACAGAGAGGTAGGCTTCCATCAAGGTGAACTTACCCAAGTTAGGTTCGGTTGCAGCAAAGAATCTCTCAGCACCAACTATAATACCTGGATATTCTTTCGATTTGTCTGTGAATAACCACCCCAAACAGAAGTTATAGGCAAGGCACTGGAAGGTCGCGATTTTTGCAAATATCAAATCTGAAATCTTGGACGTAGAATCTTCTTCTTGGATCTTCTTTTCTTGGACTGGCGGCTTTGGCTCTGAAGCTGCCGCTGTCTTTGAAATGACTTTACTAACTTCATCGGCAATTTTCAACAACTTGAAAAGCATTGGCTCTGACAAACAGATTCTGCAGTATTGCGATTCGAATTGTAATGTTTGACGTTCGTCTAGTTTTTCAACGCTCAATAATCTGACAGCAAAGTTGAGATCAACCAAGTTGGATAAGCCAATAGGAATGCTCTTCTCAAGGATGGACAAACGAGCAGCAGGAATGGAAAGTTCTCCATATACTGGGACAATGCTTTGCAACAACTCGTTTTCCTTGGTGGTTACTTCGGCAACATTGTTCACCATAGCCGAAGTAGACTCGATCTCGAAACTAACCTTGGCCTTATTGATGAAAGTGGATATACCGACATAATCGTTTGCAAAATTAAGCTTGAAGGCAATTTCCTTGGACCTCTTTACCTCCTCCTTTGTCGACTCTATCTCTTCCTTGACCTCAGCCGCCTTCTCAGTGTCGGCCACCAAACTCTTCAAAGCATCAATCTTTTTCTCAAGCTTTGGTAAATTGGCAGCAAGCAATGAAACAGTGGAAACCAAACTAGGACTGAACGCCTTGGCGTATCCCAGACATGAATCAAGTGATAACAAAATCAAGTCTCCCCAGGTATCAACATCGATGGTGTTGACAAAGTCTGACGTCTCTACTTCCAAAATATTACGGTGATCAACATCAACGTTGCACTTACCTTTCAATTGTTTGGTGTCCACCTTGTACCCTTCACCAAGCTTGGTAACATTGAAATCGCATCCGATGCAAGTACCTTCCAAAACAAATGGGTTCAAAACCTCGACACTCCAATTACACTCTTGAACGACGACATTGACGTATACCGATCCCACAAAGTCGACTGTTGGATTTGTTGATGGATCCTTTTCTTTGGAGTCTGAAATGTGGAAAGTCTCCTTGATGTAAGGCACATCTTTGTTCAAAATTGTTTCCACCACTTTCGGAAACTGCGAATATTTGTCCAACAAATGCACACCAATCTTCTGCAACTCAAAATCAACCTTGTAGAAATCTTGTTCAAACGCTCTCGTCTTTGCAATGACCCAACTTATGCCCTCCATAGAGTGCGAGAAGATGTGCTGCGATGAACCCCATACATTGAAGTCCAAGGTTTCCATGATCAACGAGTTCGAAACTCTTCTCATTTCTTCCTTGAATGTGGAAATAGTGGTCAAGTTTCCGGCTTGTAATTGAAACACGAGCGATGGAAGCAGGAACTGCTGTCTGAGCGATTCAATGTTAACGGCAAGACTGACATTGACACTGTGGTATACGTGGTGCTCTGGTTTGGTTTTGCCCATCTCATGCTTTGCTTTTAGAGCCTCTACGACCTTAATCTTGTCAAGCAGCAGGGTGGAAACGCTACTGTCATATTCACCGAGCCCAATGATCACATCAATGTTCTTGATACCATAAGACTCATCATCCTTCGACCTTGACGTTACGGTTGTGGAGAATCTCTGAAATAATATGTAATCGGTGGCCGATTCCGCCACGAGCTTGACTTCAATCTTGTTCAAGATAAACTGCAACTGAAGCTTTTCAATGTCTTTGTCAACAACTTTCTTGGAGAAAATTCGATTAAACATAGCTCGCCTCTCTTGTGGGTTGGCTTCCCATGCTCTCCACTGTGAAAAGACTGCCCACACTTCGTCTAATGCATCGTCTGGCAAATGGTATTTCTTGCTCTTAAGTAACGCATCAGCTTCTCGTCTCCAATCTGGACTGATGTTATTGATAATGTGTCTTAAACGTGCCATCACTTTCCAACTATCGAAAAAACGAATATGCTCCTTCTTTGCACGAAGGATGTATGCTGGTCGAGTTAACACATCAGGGTCATGATCGATATAATAATCAACAGACGCCAAAGTCAAGGCGTGAACCAAACATGCGCTAGCATTGATTCTTCTCGTTATCACATCACGCCCAGCGTTGAAGTCCTCAATAGTGTCTGCCATGTTACAAAGATATCCAACCAACCACTCCATTTGCAGGTCCTCAAAGCTGATATTGACAGATTCAATGTTTGCTGATCCAGTCAACGAGTCTTGCTTTTGTTCCATCCAGTACTCAATCTCTTGGACGTTGAAAAGTGCAGCGGCATTGAATTCAAACGGCTGGGATGCTGAAACTATCAAATCTTTAACGTGCAATGCCAACGACAATTCTTCGTCACTGCTGATAGTTCCGTTAACCACGCTCTTGTGGACTTTCTCAGACAATGCAACCGACAAATCAAAAATTTGAAGCGTGATGGTGTTTTCCTTTTTAATCGTTTGCATGAGCTCCTTGGAATCTGCCACATCAAAGTCTCCAAACGTGACCTTAACTTCGTGATTGACAATTCTGCAATTCTTGACTTCCTTCGTTGAGTTGATCAAACTTTTCAAAAGCTTCACCGTACGAACATTGATTTCGTCCATGATGGTGTTCATGGAGTAATCCTCCATAGACTGCAAAAAGGTGGCAATGACTTCCATTGACTTGGGCGAGCAGAATGCTTCGACGTCGCCCAACTCGACAATGAGATTGTCATATTCAGTATCCTGCTTGACTTCGTAGGAAGGAGTAAAATCAGCCTCGTCGTATTGGTTTGTCGGAGGCATTTTCCCAGTAAACACGTAGTCCGAGTCACTTGATATACTCTCTGCGTCAAAGTCAAACTTCAAGTTCTTGGAAGTACGGAAAGTTTCTTCCGTCAACGGAATAGACGCGTGTGGTAGCGAAGCCGGTGTCAAGAAACAACCCTTGGATTCGTTATAGAAATCATCCCTGTACTCATCCAATAGAATGAATGGCACTCTGTGGAATGGCGCATCACTATTTCGAACATGTTCCTGTGCCTTCTGTCTCCGACCCAACATGTCCACTTTCTGGCAAATGTTTGTAAACACCAACGAGGTGTTGAGGCAAGCCGTGAGCCTGTCCTCTTTCAAAATCTTCAAAGCTATCGTTGGGATGGAAACCACGAGCTTACTCGAGTACCTTCTGTTCGTCATATCATTATAAGACAACAAAAAGTCTCCCAAGTGAATCTCGACACAAGATTTGGCATCCGGTCGCAATTGGAACGTGAAGTTTGGACACTGGAAGGAAAAGTTGGCGGCATCAAATGCTGGAGGGAACGCAACACCAAGCGCATTTTCAACGTCCAGGAACCCAACACCAAAGTTAGCAATCCCATTCACAATTGCCTTCACGAACATAGGATGGCTGTCAATGATCCAGTCACCACAACAGAAATCCCACTTACAATAGAATGTAAGTTCGTCAGGAGGGGCACCAAACATTCTGTGAGAATGAACACTAAACCCGTCAACACACATATCGGCTTTCCTGCTGAAATACAACTTAGCATAGTCGTTGACACTAAGCAAAGGATCTTCAGTACTGTAGTACTCTTCAACAAACACGGCGGATATAGGACTGAAATCAACCTGCATATCCATGTAATAATTGAAGAATCGCATGTCCACATCCAACATGTCAAAGTTCAACCCGATATGCGACTGACAACTGTAGGTATGGTATGGCAACAACACTAACCCACTTCGGACCTGGAAAGTGATTATGATGTCCATGTCATTCTCGGTTTTGATCATCTTCCAATAGTTTGGTTCGTTTGTTGACTGGTTGTCTTCGCTGGCGGCGTCTGCATTGATCTCACTAGTGTACTCTTCGAAAGTTCTGAAGTGGATGTGATCACCAAAGTAGTTATCCCTCAATGTAAACAAGTATCTTATGACGAACCCATAGAACTTCAACGAGACTTCATCTCCTAGGCATCTGATTTCAACGTAGTCCGAGGTGTTCACTTCGACCCCTCCGAAGAACGTGTACTCTCCATCAACAACAAAGTGATTACTTCTTCCGACAACATTGGATTCTTTTAAGAATGCATTGACAGTGTGCCATGGTGGCGTATCGAGAATGAGGTCAAAGTGGGGCGTAGAAATGTTGAAAAGGATGGTTGATGATTTTGTGAATACACCATTTATTGGCAAGTGGATATCACAATTCAATTCTTCACCTTGTAACGACAAGTACTTGTTGTTATCAAAATCCAACGGGTTGTCGACGATATTTGCATCATTCACATTGAGGAAGAGCTTGTAATTAAGGAATTTCCAGCCAATGTTGTAGACGAAAGGACGGAAGTACTCGTATGGCTGGGGGTCTCCCAGACCGAAATCGGTAAACAAGTCAGAAAACAACATCGTGTGTTCTCTCAAAAAGAACAACCTCGGGTTCAAACTAACTTGGTCGAAATCCCAAACGCATTTCCCGTTCCATGCCAAGGGCATCCCAATCTTACCATGAAGCTCATGTGAATCAGCAATGAACAAAACATCGTGGTTAACAGAAGATCTGATTTCTGGCTCGTTCAATATGACTTTCATAATGTTGGGGAACCCATTCTCATCGGCAATGTAAGATGTAAACATACCAATGTTTGAACCTTCGCCCGCCTTGATTTCCAACCATCCAAATGGTCTCGAACTCTTGGAATGTTCTACTGTATTTGTCGACTTCAAAAGCTCCTTGTCTTTACTTGGTTCTCTGGTGGGGACTCTAATGATCACTTCGTCTTTGACAATCATAGTCACACGGAATCCACTAAAGTCTCTCTTGGAACCAGGACTTAGGAATCCACGAGTGGGCTCCGAGTCTCTTGCAATTGGAGGGAAAAGCATGTTTTGTATAGGAACTCGCTGTCTATCAGTCCACGGACCGTAGTGTATTGTTCCCATAGAAACTTCAATTTCAACACCGTGCTCTGGTGGCAGAAGTGTTCTTGGGCTGACTTCTTGAGGCTGGGTTCCTGGACAATCGTAATAGTAGATGATTCTTGTAGTAACAGAGTCCAATATAAGACTGTACTTGGCGTATTGGTCATCCGAACTCAACAACACAAACATGTCGGAGTCATCTTGCGTGTCTCCGATGTATCTTCTTAAACCTCTCCAGTTGATATCCTGTTCGGTTTCTTCTTTATCTGGAGGTGCTTTTCGTAGTATTCTGAAATACAACCCTTGTAGTTTCTTGGCTGCTTTCTGAAACTGGAACCAGCTCTTGTACTTCTTCATTTGTGCTATCTGGTTGATGTCCTCATGTGCTAGCAATGCTTCCTCTTTGTGAGCCTCTATTCCATACCGGTACTTTTCGTAATTCATATTTGGTCGCATCCAAAGCTGGAAATTGTCAAACGCCAAGTCGTACAATAGACGGTATGGATCGGCTGCATTTGGCGACCTCGCCACATCTAGTGTCCCGCTGGCTGCTTTGTAGGAAGCAACCAAGATAGATGGAGTAGTGGAATTACCCACCACAACAGCACCACGCTTGATTCTCACACCAATCGGTAGCACCTGTAGTAAGAACATCAACGAGTTGCTTCCCTTCTCAGCAGGGGTTTCTTTCGCCATGCTTTGATCTGAAGACGACGAGGAGTTGGGCGATGCCTTCTTGTTCCTAAACCGTAGGTGGCCATTCTTTATCTCTTCTGAAAATGAACTAGATTCCTGATCTGTCTTTTCATCAGCACTGGAGGCCTCGCTGCCCTTCTCCAAAATGTCTATGATGTTGTCGTATGCAAAGGTTCTGTTATACATGAACACCTCTAGTCCATCGATCGCTAGTAGGAACCTTGTCGGCAGCTTGGCGTTTTGCTTCTGGGAGAGCTCTGGTGCTTCATAGTCTGTTTCGTAATAAAAGTTGGACAACCTGTTCAACTTGAAGAGCCAGTATCGCCATGTAAATGTTAGATTTAGTATCGATATGGTGCTGTCTGCGCTGACGATGGTGAGGTTCTTGATGAATAACCTACCACCCAAGGGCGACGCTTTGAAGGATTCTATATTGACCCTGACTTTGTATCGACGCCAGAGGAAGATCTTGAATAGCACGGAGAACAAGAACCCTAGCAATCGGTGGAAGTAGAACACAAAGCCTAGCCCCAATAGCAACGCTAGGACCCAGTCGACTAAGTATATCCAAAAGGATACTCTGATGGTAGAGTTTGACGTCACAGTGATGAACTGTGATTCAAAAGCCATGGTCTGTAGATTGATAATAGGTGGTTGGTTGTCTGTGTGTATAGGTTGGCAGCCTCTCTTTTTTTCGTTCTTCTGTTGGACTTAGTCAGATATTTGTGCGCCTTTGCACGATTGCCATCGGAGTGCACGATGGGGGCGAGCGTGGTGTGCGCGTGTCTGTGTGTGTGGGGGGCCAACTGGCGTGGGTGTGTCGTCGTGCGAATGCGTCCCAGTGAGCTTTAGTCATTGGTGTTTATTTACGCGGTTGCCATTAATTTTTGTTTTTTGTTTTTGTTTTCCTGCTTCTGTGAAACCAACAACCTCCTTTCGAGACAAACAACAGAAAAAGTTATCGCTTCTTTCTTCTACTTGTTGAACCAACCATCGATACTTATTCCAACCACCCAAACATGTCAAACCGTATATTAAGTCACATCCAGGACAAGGAGAATGAGATGAAGACTTCTGGAGTCAAGAGAAAGGGGTTGACTGATGAGAACGCCCGTGTTCTTACCACCAAGGATGCCGCCAACAAACAACAGCCACAACAACAAAAGAACTTTGCTAACCGAAGAGTCCCCCTTGGAGGGAAGAACCACAACTCGAACAACCTCGCTTTGAACAGATCCCAGTCCTCATTGAACTCAAAGATACCAGTGCAACCATTCAACAAACCACCAACATTAACAAAGTCAAACTCAAGCTTGGGCTTTTCGGCTCCGCTGCAACAGCTTCAGGAACAGCAACAAGTGCCACCAACTATTCACCAAGAGGAACAACCACCTACCAAGAAGATGATGTTGGAGTCGTTGAAAGATGAAGTGGTATTGAGCAGAGACACGAGCATGCCTGACTCGTTCACTGATTGCTTGCCCAAAAAGGACACCCCACCGTTGTCCCCGACTGACTCCTTGACCAACACATTTAGCACAAACACCGATAGATTACACGCGTCCAATATTATCCAGGATGACATAAATCGAAACAATGTCGACCCCGTGAAGAAGAAACAACAGCACAAACAGCGCGACATCGACGCCTTGGTGGCATCTCATTGGCAGGACCCAATTGAAACTATACCGGAGTCGACCATCCCAGTCAAGTACAACCTGGACCCCTTGAGTGAATCAGACTTGCAGTTCTTTTCCACACCCAATGAGAGTTTTGATTTGAATGACAACGAGCAGAAGTTTGCCCAGGCTGACAAGTCGTTTGAGTTGGATTTTGACGATGACAGCCATGCCGGTGACGTAGCTATAATTCACGACTCCAACGAGGATATCGGATTAGATAACGAGGATTTGAATAATTTATTAGGATAAATATCTATGTACAAATACTTTTTTTTATTTTTATTTTTACGTTTTCTATCACTACTGCTGTGCACACGATGGTTGCGGACCGGTTTCGTAGTACTCTTCATGGGCCGCCTCCTCTTCTTGATAGCTTGGTAAGTCGTGAGCTTTGATTATTGAAAAATCAGTAAACAATTCCATGCTGGCTTCAGGGACACTGTGCTCTTTTTGCTTTTGCGTTGGTAGTATGTTTTTGATCTTGGTCAAGTCGTTCTTCTCCACAAACCAGTTATCGCTAGGGAACTCGATGTTGACCTCGACGTAAAGATCACCTTTCCCTGAGGAAGACGACGTGAACCAGGACTTCTTAGTCTCTCCCTTGGGCATCCCTTCGCCAGAAAGTTTTATGTAGTCGCCAGGCCGGACAACTTTGCCTGTGGGGGTTGAGATCTGGATTCCTCTCCCGTCTAAATGCACAGCTACTAATTTCGAAAATCCACACAAGGCGTCAACTAATGGGATGTTCATCTTGGTGTATAAGTCGTCTCCCTGTCGTTCAAACACGTCGTGGGGTTTGCATTTGTATTCCAAGATGACGTCACCGGCAGTTTTGCCCGGGTATTGGTCCGACTCACCTTTTTTAGCAATGAGACCGTGGTCTGGAGCACCTTTGGGAATTTCAAACTCTAGGATCTTGGTTTCTTCAATGACTCTCTCCCCCTTGCATAGCTTACACTTATCCTTGGTTCGGTAGATCTTACCGATACCTTTGCACGTAGTACACTCCACGTATTCCTGGGCAACCAAACCAGGTCCCACTCGCTTGATCTTCCTCACTGATCCTTCACCATGGCATGTAGTACATTGCTTGGATACAACCGACGACGATTTCACTCCGCTACCTTTACACTGTGTGCAAATAATGTTTCTCGTCGAGGTCGTCTTGATAACCTTACCCTTGTACAACTCCTCCAACGTCACATCTACCTCGATATGCGCGTCCTCGGTCCTATTAGCCCTCTGTCGTTGCTGGTGGTTGTGGTGGGGGTGGGGGTGGCCATTCATATTGTTGAAAAAATTATAGAAATCATCGCCGCCGTACTCAGCCGACGACCCGTTTCCTCCAAAGAACTGGTCGAATGGGTTCCCAGCAAAGTCAAAATCAGGCATTCCTCCCATGCCATCAGTAGAGCCATACCTATCGTACTCCTCCCTCTTGGTCTCATCGATCAACACCTCATAGGCAAACGATATCTCTTTGAACTTGATCTCGGACTCCTCTCGTTCTTCTTCGGACACTTTGTCCGGGTGGTATTTCAATGCTAGCTTCCGGTACGCTTTCTTGATCTCCACGCTCGACGCGTTTCTGTCCACCTCTAGTATGTCATAGAGGTCTGCTTCCAACATTATGGGGGTGGGGGTGAGGGCGGGTGCTGTGATGGTGATGTCACTGCAGGAAAGTTTTTTTTTTTGTTTTTTCGCTCTCGGATTTTAAGGTCAGAAGGGCGGAACTGAACTGCAAAAAAGAAATATCGATGATGAGGACCGTTGAGGCAGGAGTGGGTGTTGATGGTGGGGCGCTATTTGTAGAGGGATTGGAACTTAGTAATGCTTTCGTAGAGACTTGGTGGGGGTGTTGATAGAACTACTCCCCCTACATAGTAACTGTTTATTGCCCACACCCTATTGAAAAACTACCCAACTAGTCCTCTAAAACATACTGCCTAAGCCTTGTGGAAACTCTGACAACTTCTGGCCAGCTTAGTTTCAGATCGCAGTTGCAAATCACCGAGTGCGGAACCAAGTCATCCCCCAGTCTCCTGGCCATGCAGGTTAGATGAAACACATCTCCCTTGGGACAAATTCCAATTAGCGGGAAATTACCCTGGGCCAAGTAGTTCGTTAATTCCTGCCTTGTTGAGAAAACTGGCTTTCCCTCTTCAGGGAAGTAGTCTATGTTTCGATTACAAACAATGCATTCCATCCGATTTTTCAAAATGATCTGTTTCGGTTCTTCTACATCCACGTCTCTAACCTCGTGGTCACAAAACTGGTCGAATTCTCGTAATTCACACAAATTAGCACACTCGACGTTATACTTGTTGGCATTCCATGTATCAAACGCCTTGTCGTCAAAGATTGCCACTTTCAATTGCATCTTGTTAAACGACAGGGACGCTAGGAGTAGTCTGACATTGGCAAGTTTGGAATAGATCGAGGATTGTCGCGAGCTGCTCACGACACGCGACTCGTGTTCAATGTGTCTGGTCTGGTAGGCGTGCTGCAAAGAGTGCTCGAACTGCAACGCCGAAACACGTGAAGGGAATCCATAAACCAAGACGATCATCTTCCAGGGCCGAGATCCATCGCGTTTGGTTCTGTACGCGCCGCCAGCTTTCAAGTCTCCGTTGTGTTGTCGAAGTCTGCGTTTCGGATCAGGCGTTGATCCCACGTACATGCTCCGTGGCTTAGGTATGGACTGGAGGATGTAGACCCCGTAGAACGAGGGTGTTGTGTGGAGGGATGGCTTGTCGTTTGGTGGTTGTGACATTGTTTCAAGTCGATATTCCTTGACGAAAAAGACGGTGCAAGGTGTTTCAGATTTTTTTTTTGTTTGTTGCCCTCCTAAGGCGGCGAAGACGACAGGAGGAGGGGGAGCTCTGGGGGGCCGTGATGGTGGTGGGAAAGAAGAGGACGTGCAAAAGGAATAACGGAAAAAACACAAACAAGAAGAAGAAGAAGAAGAAGAAGACGAGGGTGGTGAAGAGCCAGGCAGGAGACAAGAGGCACGGGACAGGAGGCAAGGGGTAGTGAGGAGTAGTTTAATGAACAATGGGGGGTTGGTGTAATTCTCCTTTGCCTATTTCCGTGAAGAAAACTGCCACAAAAGAGCTCACGGGATGTTAAGAGCAAATAATGAATTTCATGCTTCCCCTGCCTGCCGCTCTCCCCCTAGACAACAGATCACACCGTCGCCGTGTGACTTTCAATGTTGACTGCAGTTTCAAATCAAGATATTGGAAACATTCTGCTGGTTGATTTGATTTGATACATACAGAGATGATTTAAAACACTGCGAGAGAGAGAGAGAGAGAGAGAGAGAGACAGGGTGTTACAGATTTCGATATCGAATCTTCCCTGACGACTGTCAATCCAGCCGTGAATTCCTCTACAACAATAAACGAAAACCAGAAAAAGAAATAAAGCAAAAAGAAAGAAAACCAAGTGCAATATGCCGTTAATAGGAGAAGCAGGGAACATTGCCATTAGATTTCGAGGGCTAGCATGGAGCTATACGTGAGGAAACGATAGAAAAAAGGGGGTAAAATAGCAACTTAATACAATGACATGCATGGTAATTTAACAAAAACAGTAATAGCCTCCGAGCTACGCAGCTATCGTGCTTTCGTTTCCTCACCATCCGTGCTTCACTTTTGTGTATTGTCTGTGTCACTGGTTAATCCAATGTTTAGTTTAGTCTGGCGTCGTCGTTGTCGTCGTTGTGTGTTCGTAAGAGTGGAGGGTAGTGCACGCACCAAACAGTTTTTTTTTTTCTTCCTTCCTCTCTCTCTCTCTCTCTCTCTCAGTCACTCAGCTTAACTTACTTACATGCTTACAATATGACGCCGAGCATGAAGAATATATTCTCATTATTTCCACCAGAATGGAATACACAAGAAACTATAAATACAAAAACAAAGTTTTCCTTTTCTTTCTTGCCCACTACAATTTCAGGTTTCTAATTTTATATTTGTTTAGTTGTTTACTTCTTCAACATCAACAACCCTACACCCCCCCATCTGTCTGTCGATCGACAACTAAAGAGACTCATCCATCCATCCATCCATCACTATCGACAACCCACACCCACACCCACACCCAACCCATCCAACCTACCGTCCATCCTTCACGTCATCACAAAAGTCGATAAGTGGGAAACATACTCGTGTCTTCCTGGTTCCACACATTCCTTTTTTTCTTTCCTTTCCTTTCCCTTCTTTATATGTATTATTAAATGTCATCATCATTACAACAGCCCATCCCGCCCAACTCGACGCTCGCCACCACCGCCAGCTCGAATCAAAGTGGCTCCAATGACTTTGTCAAGAAATTGTTTCTAATGTTACAGGAAGACAGCTACAAAGACGTTGTTCGATGGACAGCGAACGGCGACAGTTTTGTTGTCATCAACACAAACGAGTTCACCAAGGATATACTACCACGTCATTTCAAGCACTCGAACTTTGCGAGTTTTGTGCGCCAGTTGAATAAATACGATTTCCACAAGGTGAAAATCCCCAACGAGGCAAAGGCAACGTACCCGTATGGCGAAGACGCATGGGAATTCAAGCACCCAGATTTCAGAATCAACGACACAGAGGCATTGGAGAATATTAAACGGAAGGGACCTAGTGGGAAAAAGGGCGCTGCAACCTCCGGTGGCACCACAGTGAAAACCGAGACGAGCAATAACGGTGCGCAACCCGCTTGCAACCACAACTACACACAGCTTACGTCAACGACAAACCACCTCAAGGAACAAGTAGAGGGTCTCAAGAAGGAAAACACGAGCTTGCACCAGGAAATAAATCTTTTAGAAAGGAAATACAAGACAGTGGTGGAGAATATTGTTGCTGTTAATACCTTTAACGAAAGGTACCATAGATCCATGCATATTTTGATCAACACATTGTTACAATCAGGCATCAAGTTACCACCTTTGGATTTCCCACAGCCTGCCCAGCTTGGCCCGGACTCAGGGTTGCCAGCCAGTTTAAGCTCAATGTCCGACACAACTTTGCCAAGCATTTCCCAGCACCTCCAATCGCCGTTGCAACATCACCCGCAGTTAATGAAGATACGACCAATTACTAGTCCAGTCGGCGGTGTTAAGCCACCACCTAGCTCACTGCCGCTTGTGCAACCAGGCGGTGTGGGTGCCGCGGCTCCTGGTGTACCAGCACCCCCACCACCGCCCCCACCTGGCCCAGTTCCACTCCAAGCACCAGTCACAACTCCAGGTGCTCCAATCGGCCCACCTCCTGCACAACCTCAAGCTGGACCTGTGCATGCCCCGCTTGCACCACCTCCACCAGCAACCGCTCTGGCGGCACCTTCGCAACCTTCGCAAGGTGGGGCACCGACTGTTACGCCTCATGCTGGTAGCGCCTCCAACGTGCCCACCATCTCGCCAAAGTCACCAGCTATCACGATGAGCACGTCGGCATCGCCAAACACATCTGCACAAATCAACACCACTACTGTACCTAATCCAAAATTCCATGTATTATTAGTTGAAGATGATAATGTTTGCATCCAGTTGTGTCGGAAGTTCCTTGTCAAGTACGGTTGTCTGGTCACGGTTGTAACTGATGGCCTCAACGCCATCTCCACGGTCGAGCACACCAAGTACGACTTGGTTTTAATGGACATCGTCATGCCGAACTTGGACGGTGCCACTGCTACCAGTGTCATCCGGTCGTTTGACACCAAGACACCAATCATTGCCATGACGGGGAACATTGGAGACAACGATCTTGTCACGTATCTACAGAACGGTATGTCGGACATTTTGGCCAAGCCGTTTACAAAAGACGACTTGTATGCCATCTTGTCCAAGCATTTATTAGATCCTAAAGAAGTTAAACAAGAGGAAGACCAACCGGGCGTCAAGAAGCCACGGTTGAACTAGGTTATGTAATGATATGCTAGATCGGTGAACGACGTCCCCCAGGGGTCTTGTTTGCTGTTATGTAGATAACGATATATTTGCACTTTGTCAAAGTAGACCGAATCGATATTGTAGTCAATGACAGGTTCCTTGAATTTTTTCCGTTTGGAGACGGTCGTGAACCCGTCGTTTGTCTTGGCGGTGTCATCCAAAAGATGCACTAGTATGGATAAGGTAGGGTACATGTCTGCTAGTTTCTTCTTGGTCAATCTGTCCGTATGGGTGATCACGTCGTTGGCGAGGAAGAACCTTGGTTTGTTCTTGTTCAAGATCTCCTCGGTCAATTCCAACGACGCATGCGGGAGGAAGTACAACGTAGTGTCGCTATCGCCGTCAAACCCCTCTTCGATGGTGAACCCCTTTAGTAGCTCTTTGTCCTTCTCGTTAAACACCGGGTCGTAAACGGAGACTTTTGCATCAAACAAATCTCGCAACTCGAGTAGCAAGGCTAACTGATATTTCGCATTCTTGCTTTCCGACGGAGACCCCAAAGCTAGACATCGTATTGTGGACACGTTGTCCTTGCAGTCTATAGTGGTTTTGATGTCTTCGTAGAGCTTGGACTCCCTGATCGTCTCTCTATACTCCTCCATCACTTTACCTTCTGGGTCCGTGCATCCAGCTTCACTGCTTTTTTTTTTTCCTTTCCTTTCCCAGGTGGGATGTGTGGATGTGTATTATTTTTTGACTCCATCTGATTTGCGTGCATCGTAACATGTGTGTCCCGCAAAAAAAAAAAATAAAAAATTCAACCCAGGCGATGAGAACGAAGCAAAAAAAAAAGGAAGCAACTTTGGGCTAGATTAATTGATTAGCCACTCCTTCCTCTTTTTTTTTTTTTTTTTTTATTGGTTCCTAACTAGCACAGTATCCACGTTGACGTCCTTAGCCATGCGTAAATGCAAAGTCTTTGTTGGTTCATCCCATCCAGAGCTAGGCCAATTGGTATGTGACAGACTCGGCGTTGAACCAGCACCTTGCACATTGAAAAAGTTTTCCAACGGAGAGACCTCAGTGCAGATTGGTGTTTCCGTCAGAGACGAGCACGTTTACATCATCCAGAGCGGGTCCCCGCACATCAACGACCACATCATGGAGTTGTTGATCTTGATTTCCGCATGCCGTGGCGGGTCCGCTAACAAAATCACCGCCGTCATCCCGCAGTTCCCATACTCGAAGCAGTCCAAGATGAAGAAGCATAGAGGTGCCATCACCGCGAGAATGTTGGCGAATTTGCTCGTTATGGCCGGCGCTGACCACGTTGTGTCGATGGATTTGCATGCGTCGCAGATGCAAGGGTTTTTCAGCAAGCCGGTTGACAACTTGTTTGGTGCTCCCACGTTGGCCCGCTGGATTCGTCATAATATCCCGGACTGGGAAGACGCTGTTGTTGTGTCAAAGAACCCTGGTGGTACGAAACGTGTGACTGCGTTGGCAGACTCGTTGAAGATTAACTTTGCCATGATCCACACGGATAGAAGAAGAACTCAGGACGAGTATGCCAAGAAGAAGGAGTTGAAACAGGCACAGATTATTGAAGAGGGACAGGATAATATTGTCTCGGAGTTGCAGACGGCCAGAGTTGTGCAAGGACATGTGGTTGACGATGACTACCAGCCAAATGGCACTACAGAACACGCCAAGAAGCAACAGGAGGAGAATGAGCAGCAACTTCGTAGCGATGTCTTGGGCGGTACATATGATGCCACTAACTCGGACGACGAAGACGAGCCAGCTGCGTTGAGCGAAGAGAAGTTGATTACTTTGGTGGGTGACGTCAAGGGCAAGGTTGCCATTATCTTGGACGATATGATTGACAAGCCAAACTCGTTTATTGCTGCTGCTGAGCACTTGAGGTTGAACTGTGGTGCCAAGGCGGTTTACGTTGTGGGTACCCACGGTGTTTTCAACGACCATTGCTTGGAGGACTTGACTGACTCCAAGTGCATTGACAAGATTGTTGTCACCAACACGTATCCTATTCCAAAGGAGCAGATCGAAAAGCACAAGAACAAGTTGTCGGTGATAGATGTGTCGCCGATTTTCGCTGAGTGTATAAGAAGAGACCATTTCGGTGAGAGTATCCTGGTTCTTTTTGATAGCTTATCTACGTTGGAATAGACAGGGAGTGTGCCGTGAATATACAAGTTATGTTGCGTATAGATTGGGGGTGGCATGCGATTAGCCCCGGATATCTGGGGGGAGGAGTGCTGGCTGGCTGCATAATCTCTCTCTGTGTGTTGGAGCTGGCAGTTGGACTTGAGTTCCGGCAACAGCAAGTCAGGTGACACAATCGGGAAGGGCTGCCAGAAATTTCTTTTTTTGTTTGCGGGCGGCAGAGCCAGCCAATCAGAGGGCGACAAAGGGTATACGAGGAGGTTGGCCAGCTATTACGTAATACACCTAAGCACGAGGGGTGGAGAGGTTATGAGGCAAACGAAATAAAAAAAAAGGAGAACCCATCAGTGTGTGTCGGGATAAAACAAAACCCCAACCGCAACACAAAAGCCACAGAAAGAGAGAGAGAGAGAGAGAGAAAATTTTTCTTTCTTTTTTTTGTTTCGTCTGCGGTGGGGAGGTTGGAGATGTTCCGGAATGAAGGTTGGCGGCAGAGTTCGTGCCGTTGACGCCAGACGTTTGAGCCGACACACACACACACACACACACAAAAGAAAAACTGTGCACATGGACACTACCCAGTAATTTATCGCCGCAACTTCCACAGCAAAGACAGCAGAAGGACAAGAAAAGAGATATGGGGGGAGAGTGCAATTGAATACAACCCAGTGATGGGTGGCTTGATTGGGCATACGTTTGAATGGAGGGAAAGAGTGTGTGTGGGACATGGCGGGTGTTGGGCCGGCGTAATTGTAGGGTTGATTAATACGCTGGCAATAAAGTGACGATTAATTAAAAGAATTTTAATTGAGGCATTTTCTTCACACTGTTTGGGTTGTCTGTCTGTCTGGCGTGCGTCCAATCCATCGCTGTCCAGTTGAGTTTCTCCCTTTGTTTTCTTTTTCCACTATTTCGCGCACTATGTAAATTAGCTTCCACTTCTCTATGGGAAACCAAGCGAACCCATAGAGGAAAAAAAAAAAAGTAGAAAATTCCTCATACAAAAAAAAACATTCACTTACTTTTCTTCTTCTTCTTTCTTTCTTTCTTTCTTTCTCCTGTTCTTCACCAACCTTTATAGACAACATCGAACAACTATGAAATTCTCCACCATCGCATCTGTCTTGGCCATTTCTTCATTCGCTGCCGCCGGTAAGGGTCCAGTCGACAAGTCCACCCCAACCACCGTCACCACCTACGTCACCCAGACCACCCACCGTTACGGTAGATTCAACAAGACCTCCAGAGAAAGAGAACCAGAAAACACCGGTACCCACCGTTACGGTAGATTCAACAAGACCAAGCAAGTCAGAACTTCCACCGTCTTGGTCTCCAACGAATCCGAAATCCCACTCGAACAAAGAAACGTTGTCTTGCAAAACAAGGAAGGCAACTCTTCTTCCAACAGCTCAAGCTCCTCTTCCGCCGGTGGTGCCATGAAGACCGGTGCTAGCTTGGGTTTCGCCGGTGCCATTGCCGTTGGTATTGCTTTGGTCATCTAGAGAGATTGATTAGTATTGACTACCGTTTTCTTTTCTTTTGCCCACCATTTTTTTTTATCATTATTATTATTTACTACCCCCCCTCCCATCAAATCAGATTACATAGATGGTTCTTTTAATACAAGTACATTTTTGTTTATATAGATGAAGGTTGGATTTGAATTGTAGTTCTTTGAATGCTGCAACAGGGTAGGCTGGTCGCAAGACCCCCGTGGCAGCCATGGGAGTTTCCCTATGAAGGGGTCTTAGGTACTTATGAATGGTTTCTTCGCTATCAGAGACCTACATGATAGGCATTATACCTCAAACACACCCGATACCTGCATCTGGTGTTGCACTCTCTTCAGACCTCTTTTATTACTCATGTTGCTGTGCTTGCAATTGAGCCACGCACACACGTCCAATTCCAGAAGGGGTCGTGCAGAACGCCTCCGTTGCAATGATTGTTTTTCTTTTGTTTATTTTTTTTTTTTTTTTACAACGATTTGTTTGTTTTTCTTGTTTTGCAGGTTGTCAAAGGTCTCCACCCTTCTAAACTACACCTACCATGAAGAGAAAGAGACCAGTCATCCCTGATAGTGAAGAAGACAGCAGTTTCATCAACAACAGCGACTACGATGCCCAGGATCAATCGCAAACTGAAGATTTCTCCGAGGGCAGATCTAAAGCCAGTACAGATCTAGGCGTGTCTGATCAAGAACAGGAAGAGTCCCTGCAGGAGAAAGAATCCCCTGACTTGGAGGAGGAGGGAGATATCCCTGAGCTAGATCAGGAAGAAGAAGAATCACTGGATAAAGAGGAGGTTGAGCAGCCTAAAGACGCAGATGAGGCAGATCACAATGATTCAACAAAACTCGAACCTGCAGAATCAGAAGACAAGACCGAAGACAAGAAGGAAGATGTGCCTCCCCCGTCATCAGCATCTCAAGACCATAAACCACATACTCCAGCTAACGAACCCAGATTGGTGATGCGTCAGTTGGCACTTACAAACTTCAAGTCCTATGCCGGTACACAAGTAATCGGTCCATTCAATCCTTCCTTTAGTGCTGTGGTTGGACCCAATGGTAGTGGTAAGTCCAACGTCATCGACTCCATGTTGTTTGTGTTTGGGTTTAGAGCGTCCAAGATGAGACAAGGGAAGTTATCGGAGTTGATTCACAATTCAGGCGGCAAAGAGATAAACTATTGTCAGGTAGATATTCATTTCCAAATGGTCACTAGCGATCCAGTCGATCCACAGAAGGTTGAACCGATTCCCGATTCCGAATTGGTCATTTCTAGAAAAGCGTTCAGGAATAACCAGTCACTGTATTATATTAATGGGAAATCAAGTAATTACACGGAGGTTACAACATTGTTGAAAGGTAAAGGAATAGACTTGGATCACAAGAGATTTCTTATATTACAAGGTGAAGTCGAGTCAATTGCACAAATGAAAGCCAAAGGTGAAGGTGAGAATGGCGATGGGTTGCTCGAGTATCTTGAAGATATCATTGGTACCACAAAATACAAGAAGCTTATTGAAGATAGCATAGCCCAGATTGACGCGTTGAACGACATATGTCTCGAGAAGGCCAACAGGTTTGATTTGGTCGAGAAGGACATGGAGCTGCTTGAAGAAAAGAAAACGGAGGCGCTCCGGTTCTTGGAATTGGAAAGGAAATTGATCAATCTCAAGAGCGTTCAGTTCAAGGAGAACATTGCTGATTGCCAAAAGAAAATGGCTGTTGCACAGACCGAGTCAGACGAGTTGAATCAGCAATTGGAGGAAAACAGAGATTCCAACAAGGAGATTCTAGAAGGTATTGAAATCGAATTGAATACACAGAAGGAAATCGAGAAAGAAGTCAAGAAGTTGACAGCTGAGATTGATGCGCTTGGCAAAGACCGCAAGGAAACCAACAAGAAGCATGTGTCGTTGGAAGAAAAGTCAAAGGATATTTCAAACAAGTTGAAGAAGATCCAGAAAACTTTGGAGTCGCTGAAACACACGGTTTCAAGTTCCAAGCAAAAGCTTTCAAACTACACCGATGCTTCTGAAAAGTTCAAAGCAGATATTGACAAGTTGAAAGGTCAGCTAGAAGTTGAAGAATCCAAGCTAGATGAGATTCGACTGGGGTTGGTGGAAAAGACAGCCGAGTTTACCAAAGAAATCCAGGAGTTGCAAACCAAACTAGAACCATGGAACTCGGAATTGAAAGAGAAGGAAAACGCTATCAAACTCGCCCAGTCTGTCATTGATCTTTTGACCAACCAAATCAATAGCGTTGCCAAGCAATTGGAAGAACGTAAAGAAAGGTTGCAGGAGATTAAGAAATCAGGTAAAGACAAAGAAGCCGAATTGAGAGAAACCAAGAATAAGTTGCAGCAAATCAACGAGCAGATCGCATTGGGGGATGAACAGTGTTCAGCAGCTAAAGAAGAACTAGAGAGATGCCGATCCAAGTTAATCACTCAACGACAAAAGACACAAGACGCCACAACTATTTTCCAGAACAGCCAGAACAAGAACAAGATTTTGACAGCGTTGCTCAGAATGGCAAACTCGGGTAGAATTGATGGGTTTTATGGCAGATTAGGCGACCTAGGAACTATTGACGAAAAGTATGACGTCGCCATTTCCACTGCAGCACCAGGGTTGGACTCGATGGTGGTTGAAACCGTTGAAACTGCGCAAGCTTGTATTGAGTACTTGAGAAAGAACCAGTTGGGTTATGCAAACTTTATTTGTTTAAACAAGTTGCGAAACTTTGACTTGGCTCCAATTCGGACTCCCGGAGATCCAAGCCACGTCAAGAGACTATTCGATTTGATTCAGCCGTCCAGTGCCAAGTTTGCTCCAGCTTTCTATAGCAAAGTGTATGACACTTTGGTTGCTCCCAACTTAACTGAAGCCAAGAAGGTGGCTTATGGGGCCAAGAGATGGAAAGTTGTCACCTTGGACGGTAACGTCATCGACATCTCCGGTACGATGTCCGGTGGTGGTAACTACGTCTCTAAAGGCGCCATGAGATCGGGCTCTTCCGGTAGCGTCATGAGTGCTGATGAGCTCGAAGGTATGAAGAAGAAGTTGCATTTGATGGAGCAGGAAGTTGATCGAATGACTAGTGAATACAACGAAAAAACCACCATGTTGGACAAGTTGAAGAAGCTTAAGCCAGAAACAGAGTTTGAGATTTCCAAATTACAACTAGATATTGAGTCGTTGGTTTCTGAAAAGAAGGAAGTCACCCAGATATGCAAAAACTTGGCAGAGCAAGAGAAGCAGAAGGACAGCTCGGTGGAAGAACAGTTGTCGGCGAAGCAAAAGGAATTGGAAGATCTCAAGATCAAGCGCGACGAAGTGAAGTCTGCCATGAGCGGTTATGAACTGCAAATTGCTGCGTTGGAACAAAAAGTCATGGACGCCGGTGGTGTTGAGTTGAAAGTGCAGAGTTCGAAAGTGGACTCACTCAAGCAGCAGATTGCCATTATCCATGAGAAGACGTCTGGTGACAGAATGGCCGTGAAAAAGTTGGAAAACGAGATCAAGAGACACACCAAGCAGATTGAAAAGTCTACTGAGGAACAGCAAGAAGCTGAAAGTGTGTTGACCACTGTGCGTGAGCAGCAGGCAAGTATCAGCAAGGCACTCGAAGAGATTAGTGGCAGGATTGGCGAGATTGAGAATGTTAAGAATGACAAAGTCGATGAACTAGAGAAACTCAAATCCGAACTCGAAGAGAAACAAGAGAAACTTAACACTTTCAAGCTGGTGGAGATTGAACTCACTAATAAATTGGAGAAGTGTGCTGCTGTGATCAAAAAGTATCAGTATATCATTGAAGAGAACGAGCAGGAGCTTGAGGCGTTGATTGTTCGAGACGTCACTCCTTATATATCGTGGTTACCCGAAGAACAACAACGGAGGTACGTCGAGGGGCGCGAAGAGGTCGACACTGACGACATTGAAGAATTGGAAAACTACATGGCCAACGTGAAGGTCGACATCGAAATCTTGAAAGAGTACGGGGAGAAGGTGGTTGAGTATGACAGAAGGAAAGAGGATATGAACCTGGCTGTTGAAGAACGTGACACCAAGATGAGCTACTGTGACGATTTGAAGCGCAGGCGGTTGGACGAGTTTATGGAAGGCTTCAAGCAGATATCCGCGGAGCTTAAGAGGATCTATTCGTTGATCACGATGGGAGGTAATGCGGAGCTTGAGCTCGTTGACTCATTCGATCCATTTGCTGAAGGTGTCGGGTTCAGTGTCATGCCGCCAAAGAAATCATGGAAGAGTATCTCACACTTGTCAGGTGGTGAAAAGACCCTCGCGTCATTGAGTCTAGTGTTTGCGCTTCAGAAATTCAAACCGGCGCCGATCTACGTCATGGATGAAATCGACGCTGCATTGGACTTTAGAAACGTGCTGATCATCGCCCACCACATCAAGGAAATCACACGGAGTGCTCAGTTCGTGGTGATCTCGTTGCGTAACAACATGTTTGAGCTTTCTGAACAACTAGTGGGTATTTACAAGGTCAACAACAAGAGTAAGAGTGTAGCCTTGGTGAATGTATAGTGTTGAATGTATTTTTTATGAAACGACGCAGTCATGGGTATGTCGTGGGGGGGTATTTTCGATGGATGTGAGTTGGGGAAGCACTCTTCCTCAGGAAGTCTTCAACGTGGAGAGGCTCGTTAATAGGGATCACCACGAAACAGTAAACGTAACATATATTTGAATACTACAACTCATCATGCTCCAATGGGAACTCAAACGAGACGTCGAACGGGACTTCGAGTTTCTCTTTGATAGTGACCCTGCGGTTGCTCTTGTCAACAATGGTAATTTGGTCAATCTTAGCAACGGGACCCTCAGCAGTCACTTTGTTCTTGTCTGCTTTGAACTCAATCATGGTCTCGTTGACGTATAATTGACCAGACGCAGACCCCGTCGCGTCCAAGGCTATGACTAATTGGTAAGGGTCATTCTGCATCAATTGGGATGAACGTCTATAGCGGTTCTTCATCGGGATGACGGAGCCACCTCTTACCAAAATTGGAATATCGTCGAGACCAACGGGGATCTTGCCGCCTATGTAAAGTGCATCACCTGCTGGAGAACCGTGTCCTAGCTGACCATTAAAGAAGTAGTAGAAGATGTCGGTCTTGGGTAAGGAGAATTCAACGGAGCTGGCGCCTTCTTCGGTGATTGGACGTACCAACAAGTCACCCATTATGAACTGATCATCGACATTACCAAACAATTCAGACTCCGTGGGGTACTCGTACCATAATGGTTTCAAGACAGCTTGACCCAGAGTGGATGACTTGGCAAACTCTGTGTAAATGACTGGGAGAAGCTTGTATCTCAAGCGAATGGCTTCTGTGATGTGCTCCCTGTATGGGGATGGGAATAGGTATGGCTCGCGTCTCTTGGTGTCAATATGTCCATGTGCTCTAAAGAACCCGTAGAACAAACCAAGCTGGTACCAACGGAGCGCCAACTCACCACCAACATCGCCAAAAAATCCACCAACATCTGCCCCGCAGAATGGGAATGATACGACGTTGGATGTAAGCATCATCGGAAGCGACGACGCCATGTGCCTCCATGTAGCTTGGTTATCGCCTGTCCACATCGCGGCGGTACGTTGTGAACCGGCAAAGAAGGATCTTGTAAGAATGAATGGCCGTTCTTGGTTCAAATCACGGAGAGAGCTGTGGGTTGTCTCGTGGAAAGCCAAGCCATAAATGTTATGCACTGATCTGTGCTCAAACCCGTTGTAGTGAAGAACATCTCTAGGAGCGGACGTCTCTGGCCCATTGAACACCGATGGTTCGTTCATATCGTTCCAGATGTGCATGTTGGGACCAACCATGAACTTGTCGTGCTTTTTGTTCCAAAACAGCTGGGTTTCCGGGTTGAATGGGTCAACCCACACGGACTCACCAGGCCAACAGTGGCCATAATAGGTCTCCTCTTTGGGGTTCTTGACTTCGATACCTCTCTTGATGATCTCGTTGCTAACATCGTACCCGGTCTTGATGTGGGGATCAATGATAGTCACCAAATGTCTTCCAGTTCTTCCCAACTCTTTGACCATACGTTCAGGGTTGGGGAAGTTCTCCTTGTCCCAGGTGAAATACTTCTTGTTGTCAGTGTACTCGATGTCCAACCAGATGGTGTCGTATGGGATTTCATACTCGTCAAACTTGGCATTCACCTCCAACACGTCCTTTTCGTCATTGTAGTTCCATCTGCACTGATGGTACCCAAGAGAAAACAAATCTGGCAACTGGACAAACCCGGTGACACGCCCATACTGTTTCGTCACATCAGCTGGCGTATCTTCAATAATGACAATAAAATCTAGCTCTCCGTTCTCCAGGATCCAGTGCACGGTGGAGTCCTTGGCGCGGTGGATATCCACATAGGTGTCAGCTGCATTGACCCAGAATATCCCCACAGATGCCTCAGGTTTAACCGCCACCAAAAACGGAATTGACCCATACATTGGGAGTCGGGAATCGATCTCGTACTCAAATATATCCACGTTGTATAACCTGTAAGGCTCCTTGTCTGTGGTGTCCTTCAACAACAACGAATCCGAGTGTTCTGGGATACCGTACAAGTGGGAGAACCCAAGCAAGGAGAAGTCAACCCCCACCGATTCAGGACCCAATGGGAGGGAGTCCAGCTTGGAGTCAGGGAACGAGTCGTGGAACATGTCAAAGGAGGACTCCTGTGGGAGCAAGTCGTCCTCTCCCTCGTATCTGTGGTGTTCAACATTGAGGAATTGGTGGGCATTGACTTTCAATTGTTCTTTGCCCTTGTACTTGAAGGTGAAAACAATGGGGTAGAATTGGAGAATAACTTCATGGTTTCCATATGCAACCTCCAATCTGTCTTTCTTTTCCTTGACAGTGGCGTCACTCTTGCTCACCCCGGGTCTGAATGCCCATTTTTCAGTTTCGTTAAACCTATTGGGGTTGACGTGTTCCAATTGAACATGTCTCTCTTCATTCAACCTAAACCTGAAATTGTCCTCCACAATGCTGACTTCAAAAGGCAATTTCACTGTCTTGTTGGTCAATTCTTTGAGAATGACACCATTGACGGTACCTTCTGCGCCCACATTGAGAGACTCGACACGATAGGGGGATTGGAAATTTTCAGCCTGTGAGACTTCCTTGGCGTAGTGTCTATTCCTGTGGCAAAACCCAGACTGGTCGCAGGTTTTAAACAAATACTCCTTAACTGCTGCGACTGTAGTAATTAAGAGAAGTATAGCAAGTACCTTCATCGTTGGTTGAGGGGGTAAGCGTTTTTTTGGACAAGTTCAGGGTTGTGAAATCACTTTAGTTCGCTGTCTTGCGCTCCGCAACCGAAACCGAGAGCCAACCCAAACCAAAGGAAGAAAAAATTGATCCGTGTGTTCTTCTGTTGAAAAGAAGGAAAGAAAAAAATCATCGTTCATTACGTCGACCCAGACCAGTTCTACTACATTATGACGTGCCAGTGAGGGAGAGAGATGAAGGTTGATCATGATAGGACCCACCGCTGACAAACACGACCACAGCACGGCTAGTTCCATTGGGGTTAGAAAATTCGTTCCCAATTCAAGAAGTAGAAATTATACCCGAAACTAAAATGCTCCGCAAAAGAAACACCCCACCATCGAAGTCACATACTCGCCACGTTACCCCAACTTTCCCTGAAGACCACGACGAAACAAGCGACTGTTGCACTTGGTCTAGCAGAAGGCATGGCTGGCAGTTGGCCATCCCTGAGGTTTTTTGCCACGTGCACGACACTTATCCGTCGTGTGCCGCTACAAAAACTGGTCTCTAAAGGAAAATTTTTTTTGTTCTTTCAAAGGAAAAAAAAAGGACTTCACATTCCTTAAACAACCAGTTGTCCGGTTTATTAATTCACCCTGCCCCCTCCCCCCTCTCTCCCACAATGAATGGCGATAGAAAACGCACGCTTCCCGAATCAACCGACCTACCTTCTAAGAAAGCTAAACCTTTACAGGAGTTGAGTTCGTCCGGTCCTTTAACCCAGGATGATGTTGTTTACTTCCAGAAAGAGGCTATCTGGAGACAGATGATTCAATACAAACAGCAAGTGGTTTCCTTGCGTCTGGAGGTGATAAGATTGCAGCGAGAATCCAGCTCACTGAAGCACATTGTGACGGTGTTGACCGCATGGTATGAGCAAATTGTCAGCCTTTTTGACGAGATAGACCGACAAGAATCAAACGATTTGTTGGTTGCATTTGACAAGAATGTGGATGACAAGCTAGAAGGCTTGAAATCCAAGTTGTCAGGTTTAATATCCAACAAAGTAACCTTTGACGACGCCAAATACGCAAAAGTTTCTGGCGAATTTGCCGTTGTGTCGCGAGAAAACCAGCAGTTGCAAGCAGAAAAGACATCGCTTGCGGAAAAGATTGACGAGTTGCAATCGCAGATTGAGGAGTTGATCAAAGAAAGAGAAAGGTCTGAGTCCAAGACTTTGAAAAGAATAGACGGCTCTAGGCCGGAGCCTGAGCAACCTGAGCCCGAGGCAAACGGATTCCACCAGGAGACCACGACAACAGCAACAACATCGACAGCTACCCCTCCACAAGTAGACTCCGAAGAACTAGATAGACTCAAGAGCGAAGTGGAGCAACTCAAGTCAGCTAATAAATTGCTTACGGAACAAGTCGAGCAGTTGACCAAGGAGAACCAGTCGTTAATTCTGCAAGCGGTTAACTTGGAGAAGAAGTTACACAACTTGGAGGAATCCGACTTACAGGACAATATTTTTTACAAGAAAGTTGTAAAGAACAACCAATCGTTACAGCAACAAATCAGTAACGTCACCAAACTTAATTCAAGTAATGCATCGAAGTTGAACGAGTTGGAGAAGCAGCAGAATGATTTGAAGAATTTGATTCTGAGTGAAATCCTTGAGGAGAATGAAAAATTGAAACAACAATTGCATGAAAGTGAAAACAACTTGGTTAGAATTAGAACCGCTCGTGATGAATTATTAGCCAAGAACACGATCTTATCAAGTCAGTTACAGGATGAGAAGACCAATGAGTCGTTGATCAAGTTGAATGAGGAGTTGTCCAAGAGAATTGAGCAGTTGACGAATGACAAACTCGACTCGATAGTTGGGTCGCCAAGCGAAGACAAACTCAAAGAGTTGTCTCAACAGGAATTGATCCAGAAGATTGGGCAGTTGAATGAAGAGATTAAGGAGGTTGAGCTAGCATTTAAACAGACACGAGAGATTACGTTGAAGAAGTTGAACAGTTCGATTGATCAAGAGAATTTGACAAAGAAATTGGCCATTGAAAAGAACAAGGCGGACCAAAAGTATTTTGCTGCCATGAGATCCAAAGATTCGTTGAGCAACGAGAACAAGTTGTTGAAGATCCAAATTGCAAAGTCGCAAGATTTGATCAAAAACTTGAACGAATTGGAGAAGAAGTACTTGAGCAAGATTGAGATTTTGGGTAACCAGTTGGTGGACTTTAAGGTTATTAAGGAGAACTCGTTGCTGGAGAACTCCAAGTTGCAAGAGGACTTGAGATCAGTTACCATTGCCCACGACACGTTACAACAAGAGCTTGACAGAGTGAATGAGAAGTTGGAGTCTTCGTTGAAAGAGTATACCCAATTACAAGACCTCAACAAGAAGCAAGAGATTGAGCTCACCAAGGTGGGCAAGCAATTGAAGACCACGGAAGATATTTTGCAGAAGTACAAGTCCAACAACACCAATTCTTTGTTACAAGAGGATGAACAACAACTTGAGGCATTGAGATCCATTGCCAAATGCTCTGTGTGCACAAAGAACTGGAAGGACACAGTGATTACCGTGTGCGGTCACGTCTTTTGTTCTAAATGCACGTCCGAACGATTGCAGGCCAGATTGAGGAGGTGTCCCACTTGCAACAAGGGATTTTCTGGCAATGACTTGTTAGCTGTGCATTTGTAAGACTGACCTTGTTTTACTTTCTTCTCCATCTTTTTGTAAACCAATTAGATTCCTTATGTATTACTTGTATAAATTTGTTTGATTTACTGTGAGAATTAATGTTCATTTTTGCTTCTACCTGTGAGAGCGTTTAGAGATGAAAATTGACACGGATAGGGTATGCGCTGGCCAATACGCGTAAGTTCCGTTTAGCGTCATAACAAAATAATTAAGCAATTTCGATTCGCGCGTGACTCAAAAGAAGAAGAAGAAGAAGAAAAAAAAAACTTTCTTGCCACCCAATCAGACAACAAAGCTTAGGCAAACCAAGTCCACCGAGAGAGAGAGGAAGAGAGAGGCAGCACAAACTAATCTAAAGTTGCTACAGAGGATTATCTACGAATGAGAACACCCAGATAATAACCATCGAACATATCCTGGTGAAACTGTGGATGTTGCATTTGAACAGAGATAACAGACTGGCCCCCTAGTAAAGTGGGCTGGCTGGCTGCTGGGTGTGATTATACATAATGGGAAGAGACAGACAAAGACAGAGAGAGACAGAGAGAGAGAGAAAGACTTTTGTTCAAGGGAAGTTTTTTTTTCTGCTGCTGCTGCTGCTGTCTCTCTATTTAATAATATGATTGTGTGGGTCGTGTACCACACCACATTGAATGGACAAAATTTGAATGAAACTATAAATACAGTTGAAGATTTCGCACATTTTTTATTTCCTGAAATTTTTTTTTTTTTTTTTTTTCGATTGGGTGGAAATTACATTCACTTGAATATTTCTACGACTATTGTTTTAATCTGCTTCTTTTGACTAAGAAGAAGTGAAAACACCACCCTCCACATATATTTACCCTTCCTTATTAACTGGTGACCCGCCATCCATTTCAATTGCAATTTCTGTTGGAGAGGATAGCAAAGTACCCCCTGGACTCATTCACACAGCCAATCCACTATTAATTGTAATTCATTATTTTTTTTTATCTGTTTTTGCTTTCGTCTGGAACAAAGAATCTTAGTACGAGTTCGAGAATCTAATTCTGTTTTATTGTTAAAGTAATGTCGGAAGTCTTCCCTGAAACAAACACCCCAGTACAAACACCATCAACTGAAAGCTTTGTTAATAAGATGAACGAACACGACAGCGAGCTCGACAAAATCACGCAGGATAATTCTACCACCTCGGCACAAGAACCATCGTCACATCAAGAGCCACTCCTGCCTCCTAACCCATCGCCAACTCCAGAAAAGAGAAAATTAGACGACGAGGAGCAGGAGGGGGAGGAGGAGAAGAAGAGTGATGAGTCGGTAGAGGAACCGGAAACAAAGAAACAAAAGGTTGAGAGTGAGAATGACAACATTGATGAATCATTACTAAAGCTCAGCGAGGATAATGGAGACAAAGTGGAAGGACAGCCAGTAACTGAGACATTGGACAAGCCTGTTGAGGGAGTCTCGACTGGACACGTAATCGAGGAAACAACCACACAAGAGGAGCCGGCAGACAAGCCAGAGGAGAAGCCGGTAGACAAGCCGGCAGACAAGCCAGAGGAGAAACCACAAGATCAAACTCAGGCTGAGGAAACTGCTCCAAACCCAACCGAAGAATCACAACCACCACAACGACAACAACCAGAGGAAGATGTTCCGGATATCCAAGAAATCCCACCACCAGCACCTCCAGTTTTCACCGAACCAGCTCCAAAACCACCACAAGAACCAGACGTCAACAACTTGCCAGAAACACCAATCCCACCACACCAATCCAAATTCGTACTCAATGTCATCAAAGTCATCAAGAGAAATAGAGAGGCAGTTCCATTCTTGCACCCTGTTGACACTGTGAAATTGAACATCCCGTTCTACTACAACTACATCCCACGTCCAATGGACCTTTCCACCATCGAAAGAAAAATCAACTTGAAGGCGTATGAAGAAGTGTCTCAGATTGTTGATGATTTCAACCTTATGGTGAAGAACTGTAAGAAGTTTAATGGTGAGGCTGCAGGTATTTCGAAGATGGCCCTGAACATTCAAGCTCAGTTTGAAAAGCACATGGTCAAAGTGCCACCTAAGGAATTGCCAGCTGGTACCAGCGTTGCGGCCGTCACTGCGCCAACCACATCTCCAACTGCCAACAGAAGAAAGTCCACATCCGAGTCGGACTCTGTGGCAGCTTCTAGGCCAAAAAGGAAAATTGTGCCTCCGAAAGCCAAGGACTTGGAGTACCACACCAAACCAAAGAACAAGAAGTTTGCCGCGGAATTGAGATTCTGCAACCAAACTATCAAAGAACTTATGTCCAAGAAACACTACAACTACAACTTCCCATTCTTGGCTCCAGTTGACACGGTGGCCTTGAATATCCCCAACTACCGCGAGATTGTCAAGCAGCCAATGGATTTGGGTACTATCCAGACCAAGTTGACCAATAACGAGTACGAAAACGGTGACGATTTCGAGAAGGACGTTAGATTGGTGTTTAAGAATTGTTATGCATT
>JAJSEA010000558.1:0-14455 GCA_026724345.1 Candida sp. AC06 | reverse complement strand
TCTTTAATTCTCTTTGGCCACCAATACGTGGGAAACCTAAAACAGAAGATTGAACCATTGTGAATAGAATGGGGTGAGGGTAGGTGATATGAAAAGGGTGATTTTTCGATACTGCAGAAAGGAAAAAGAGAAGAAAGAAAGAAGGAGTTTAAAAAAAAAGATTTGGGAAAAGAGAAAGGGAAATTTCAATTGGCTTTATACGAAATTTTTGGGGGGAGGAGGGAGGAGGAATTGGAATTTGGTGAAAAATTAAATTGTGGGTATTGAAGCATTACAATGGGGGCGTGTCTGTATACTGCACAGTGTTAAACCGATCGTGAACTTTCACACTGCAACAAACAGAACGAGAAGAAGAAAAATTTTTCATTTTTGTTCAACAAAAATTTTTGCACTTAATGTTAGACAGAGTCAAACCAATCCACAACCAACACCAACCAACCATGGGATTATGAAAAAAATTTTAGCCCCAGACTGTGTTTTGTGATGCAAAACGTGCAGCCTACACCTCTACCAAAAATGACTAATAACTGGTTGATCCTGCCATTACAGGTGGCAACAACACTTGTAATACTTGTAGTGCCCCCCCAATGCCCTGCCCTGCCTTGTCTCTCTCCTAGTATATACCACAAGAAGACTGGTCATTCTAGTTTTGCAGTTGTAACTCCCCCTCTTACTCTTTTTTTATTGCTGGCTCACGTGTTTGATCTGATTACACGAGTTGGTTGATTGACTGACACAAAATTAGTGTGGCATATCATTTCACGTGCTCTGTTGCGTCCACACACCAAGCAAAGAAAGAAAAAAAACCTTATTCCCACGACCCCCCATTGTGTTTGTGCCACTTGTTTACCGATAACGGAACGATGGCAACGGAGTTTGCCCATGCCACTTCATGCCGCATAGGGAAATCAACAACAACACCGTCGTATATTCTTTTTCAATTGGTGTTAGGGTTTTTGCCCTGGCACTGCTAAACGATAGACAATCTACCAAGCAATTTTGGCAACAAATCCCTGTGAGTATTTTCTTGCAACCAACTTTCTCAATTCGTCACTCACAAACACAACCAACCCAAAACCAACGGCTATGAAATAATACTCAACTGGAACTTGTGAAGTCCCCATGGCTCTTTGGATAGCCGGAATGTAGTTGATGATAAAGTTCACAAACAACACAAATGGCACAACAAATATCACTTTCTTGTTCTTGAGAATAGAGTGCTGGAAGAAACTCAAATGACGCGTCCTTAACGTCAACAAATTGAACATCTGCATGATGATCAAGTTGACAAAGTAGATGGAGGACGACATGTTGATGAGGTTGTCGATGTTGGGGATGTCTTCATACGAACCAAACGACAATGCAAACTGATCAAACTTCAACCCACGACGAGTCAAATTGAGAAATGCAACCAAGAATGAAGTGAATGTGTAGAATGTCCCCACACAGAAGTAAGCATGGAAGAGCAACTTGAAATTGACCAAACGTTCACCCGTCACAACCCTTGGCTTCTTCTTCAACAAGTTGCTTTCTGGACTTTCGTATGCCAAAACAATTGACCCCACACAATCAGTCAAGCAACAGATAATGATCATCAAGAATGACGACAACATCTGGGGCATGCCAAAAAACACATTCATGATGACGGGCCACAACTCGGAGTAGCTACCAGCTGGTAACAAATAACAAATGGTTTTCTTCAAGTTCTCAAACACCAATCTACCAAACTTCAAAGCTTCAATGATAGACAAGAACAACTGGTCAGCTTCCGAGTTCATAAGAATTAGATCAGCTGCCTCTTTGGCAATGTCAGATGCGTCCAAGATGGATATACCAATATCTGCTTGTTTCAAGGCCGGGGCGTCGTTGATTCCATCACCAGTCATGCCAACAACATCGCCATACTTCTGGAACTTCTCAATTATTAGCAACTTTTGCTCCGGAGTGGTACGAGTGAACACAAGTTCATGGAAAGAGACGAGTTTCTCCCATTGTGAGTCTGTCAACATGTTGACTTCAGCACCAGTAATGCTTACTGACTGGGTGTCGATAGCACCTTCCAACGTCTCAAACTTGACCAACTTCTCGCCAGTGATGATCCCACACTGCTTGGCAATGGAAACTCCAGTGAGTTCGTAGTCCCCCGTGATCATCACAATCTTAATCCCAGCCTCTCTTAAGATCCCAATGACGTTGTCAATGTTCTTTCTTGGTGGATCCTCAATCCCAACCAACCCCATGAATATCAAGCCCGACTGTAATTCCTCTTTCAACTTGTTGGAACTAGCGTTTCTATCAACCAAGTTGAATGCATCTTTATGAACCAACTTGGAGGCGAAAAGAATAACTCTCTTACCATTGCTTGACCACTTTGTCTGGATATCCTTGTAGAACAGCAACTGTTCAGGCGTCATTGGCAGCAACGTTCCATTTTCATTCATCATGGACTCACAGTTGTTCATCAACACATCGGGTGCAGACTTGACCAACATCATGTAGTTGTCATTGTACTCAAACCCGATCTCTTTCCACAATGCTCTAGTTGGCACAGCTGGTTCAACCAACGAAATCATGTATTTGTCCTTGGAGTTGAACGGGACATCTAGCTTCTTCACCCATTTCTGCCTCACTGGTTCAACGCCAACATGGTTCTCCACAAACTGCAAGATCGCCCTGTCTGTAGCGTTCCCTCCGATAGGAACCCCATTCACCAAACTAGCCTCATTACACAACGTCCCAATCGTCCAGACATGATTAGCAGCACACCCGACACAGTCTCCCTCGTCGTCACCCTCTCCATGTACCCTCTCACCAATACAGGACAACGTTACCGTCATGTTGTTCTGCGTCAAGGTTCCCGTCTTGTCAAAGCACAAAACACTGCAAGACGCCAAGGTACCACACATATGCAACGACTTGACCAAGATCTGATGCTGCTTCATCTTCGCCGCCGTGAGCAACAACACAAACGCAATGGATACCGGGAGCGATTCCGGGATGGTTGCGATGGCGAAGCTCACTATGGATACGATCAAGTTCGCCACGTTGATCCAGTCAGGGTAGTCCCTGTGCAACCACGCGCACCAGACAATGACCACCAAGACGACCAAGAAGACAATGATCACGGAGATGATGGACACGAAGCGGATGATCTCGTACTGGAGCGGTGAAAGCCCGGACTTGGGTGCCGATGTCAACTTGGCAATGGTGCCGAAGATAGTCGAGTCACCGGTCGACACAACGACACCACGGCCGGTTCCGTTGATGCAGAACGTGCCTTGCATGGCGATACACGAACTCTCTAGGTAATTTGCCCCCATGGGGTCGCTGTAGGACGTAGCAGCGATGGGCTTCGACTCACCGGTCAAGATAGCTCTATCGAAAGCCAAGTCAGCAGAGTTGGAAATGATCCGTGCGTCAGCGGGGATCTTGGTGCCTGGTTGGAACATGATGATGTCACCGGGAACAAGATCAGCGGAATCGACCTTCATCTTGACGCCCTGTCTCACGCACATGATCTCGCTGGCAACGAGGTTATGGATGGACTCCATGACGCGGGAACTCGAGTAGTCCTGGACGAAGTTGAACCCGGCTTGGATCAAGAACACCACAAGGAGGATGATCCCAAGGACTAAGTTAGCGACTGCTGGTGGGTCCCCCAAGGGTTTCCAGCAGATGATGCAAAGGATCCCGCCAACTAGCAACAAGGCGCCGAAACCGCCAAAGAAGTACATGAAGATCTTCCTAAGAAGTCCCAGCGGTGGTTTAGTCTGCTTGTTCAACCCGAACTCCCTGCGGTTTTCCTCGTACTGAGCACTAGACAACCCATCGACCAAGTCAGTACGGAACAAATCAGCAACCTCACCGACATTGTCCACGTGGAACGTATAACCCGCAAACTTCGACTTCCCGTCCTGTTCAACCTGGCTGTTGGTTTCGTTGTCGATGTTCTGGGAAATGGTCCGGAACACCGTGGGCAAGACAAACCCGGGCTCGATGTTCTCTCGAATGGGGAAGATCCTGCTCCTGCTAGCGGACGAACGACGCGAATGGAACGAATAGCGTCTTCTGGTCTTGGTCCTGCCACGTTGCTCTTCGAGCTCAACCTCGTCGAACTTGATGGTTTCTTCGGCTTGGTCCAGCGATTGCTTCTCTGGGACTTTGGAAATAGTGCTCTCGGTGTATGTTGACTCCATGGTTGTTTTCTAGCACCAACTCAAAAAAAAGCTACCTAGCGTCCATCTCTTGGTTTTATACCTGTGCCTTCACCATCACCATCTCTACTTCACCATATCAACGTCCACTTAAAGGAAATCAACATGAGGGATTTTACCAATTTTCTTTTTTATTGCTCCCAAATCAAACATTGTAGTTGATGCTAAGCTACGTTCTAGAGTCTCCATTGATTGCAAAAACAAAAAAATCACTCAAACCACAAAACCCAAACCATAGCCACACATGAAAGTGGAGATCAAGGGAATGTTAACCCCAGTGTAAGCTTAGGTGGCTTTGCAAAGATACCCCTAAAGAAAACAACAAAAAATTCGCGCAAATGTGTGTGTCGTACGTCGTGTTTCGTACGTGGATCAGATGTGAAACAATGGAGTGCTTAATCACAACTACGGTAGGTAGACGGGGCTGACGTCAGTTTAGGATATGAACGTGAGGGAATTATTCTGGGAAAACAAGTCCTGGGTGAGGCTGGGGTAGAGCGAACGAATCAGAAAAATGCCTCATGTTGTACGTAGTTGGCGTTGATTGAGTTGGATCAATGGGAGGATTACGAAAGGGGTTCTGGAGGGTGCATTTCCTGGTTGTTAGGTTGATCTCAAGAAAGAATAATACCCAGGTTGATTACTTCAAGAGATATCTGTCTATGGCATTTTGTAGTAAAATTAGTACCAAATTTGAGCAAAAATTTTGGTCAATATAGAAGAACGAAAACAATCACTTACAATGAACCCACGTTTATCTTACGGAACCACTTCATCACCCTACGATTCCATACCCCCTGCCAACTACCCATTTTGCAGCTCCTGGAGCGCCCACAATTAAAATCTTGTTCGCACTCACACGACCTCTTCGTAACTACAACTTTTTTTTTCACCAATCCCAATCTGCATCACCTAAACCAACACCTGTTCCTCTTCCTCCTTCCTCTCTCCTTCTCTCTCTCTCTCGTAGCAACCTCTTCACACCATGTCATCATACCAATCCTCATTCTTGCAATTAGCACTTGACTCCCAAGCTTTAAAATTCGGCAAGTTCACGCTCAAGTCCGGTCGTGAGTCACCATACTTCTTCAACTTGGGTCTCTTCAACACCGGCAAGTTATTATCCAACCTCGCCACGGCGTACGCCGAAGCCATCATCGCGAGCGGCATCAAGTTCGACATCTTGTTCGGCCCCGCGTACAAAGGTATCCCGTTGGCCGCGATCACCGTGGCGAAGCTCGCTGAATTGGACCCCGTGAACTATGGCGCCGTGGGGTACGCTTTCAACAGAAAGGAGAAGAAGGACCACGGTGAGGGTGGGTCGATTGTCGGGTGCGCTTTGAAGGACAAGAAGATCTTGATCATTGATGATGTCATGACTGCCGGAACGGCTATCAACGAGGCGTTTGAGATCATTGCTGGGGAGAAAGGTGAGGTCGTTGGTGTGATTATCGCGTTGGATAGACAGGAGACAACGGGTAAGGATGGAGATAAGTCAGCTACGCAGGCTGTTTCCGAGAGATACAACATCCCTGTGTTGTCTATTGTTAGCTTGGGTGAGGTTGTTAGTATCTTGAAGGACCAGATCAGTGAATCTGATCTCAAGTCAATTGAAGAGTATAGAAGTAAGTACGGTGCTTAGTTTTGAAATAAACATCGATCGTCAATTACAATAATAATATACACGGATTAACCTCTGATCTTCATGATCTTTTTCTTGGGGACCTTAGGAACGTTCTGTTTAGCAGCCGCAGGAGCTTCCGGTTCCGGGTCATATATATGCTTTGTCATCGGGTGTTTCAAAGTCAAGCTCGAATGCACCGGCACTATAGTATTCATCTTGTATCCTTTCACCTTTGGGATTTCCTCTGGAGTGAACCCGGTCTGGAACTCAGGCGGGTACGGAATGCCACTCTCTGGTCCAATCGACGCCAAATCCGTTGTGTGTTCGGCCAAGTACTCCGCAATCAAGTTCAACAAGACCCTCTTGTTCGTGATCTTTGGGCTGATAAGCTTCCCACCATCAAACACCGCCTTGTACAACACCTTGGCTCTACCTGGGTTCCCGTAATCTTGCGGGTGTGTCTTGTCCAACTCCAAAAACACAGGTAAACCGAGTTTTCGGCACGCGTCGGCGATAGTTGACGCCAATGGGTTCTCCACGGCACGGTCGATGCTCACTCGTCTCCCGTCCTTGTGGGATCTGTTCATGTCGAAATAGCACGGGTACACCATCTGGAACAGGTCAAACTGTTTCTTTTCTTCCTCGCTGAACGAGCGGGGGTCCCTGATCCCGCTGTCCTTCTTCGCCGACGCGATCTCGTCCTGTGTTGGGATGGGTGGCATGGTCATCTGTCCGCCAAAGCCAGGGAATAGCGGTGGTTCTTCAGAGTCCTGGGATCGGACAACGGTTGGCTCTGGGCGCTTGGGGGCAACTGGGGTTTTTAAAGTGGGATCAAACTCGGCAATGTCCATGTCCAAGTTGTCGATGTCGTCATCGTCGACTTCTTCCAATACTGGTCGTCTTGTGTTTGACATTGTTAGTGGTGTTGGTGAATAGCAAAGAAAGGGTGATGTTGGTGTTGATCGAGTCGAAGTGGCCACAAGCGAAACTAGAAACGGAAAAAAATTTCACCAGTGGTGGGTTTACAAGTGTCACGTTGTTGGGGGCACGTGAACTTGAGAGAAAGAGCGGTGCCATCCGGCAACACTATAAAAACAGTCATGGACAGGGGAAAACACTTCCTATTCTCTTCTTCACTGGGTTAGTTTCCCACCTTGAATCAACGTTTTTGTTTATGTAAGGAACTTTTACGTTTGCTCTACTAACGATCCCACATTAACATCTAGCATAGTTTAGTATCTAATATATACTGTGAATTATGGACTGTTATTTTACATTGAATTTAGATTGCCGTAGATTTATACTCTCGAGTAGCCTTCTTGCGACCCCTCGATATCTCTCGCCATTTTGCCCAACAGCCATTGTTTTACGGTACATCTGTGGCGTTGGATGCATGTATGTCTGATACCCTGGAGTGTGTTGATTAATTTGAGCCTCGTGAACTCCCTCAGTGGAAGTAGGGAGAGTTACGGTTGCTCTTTCTTACTCTCAGCCCTCCCCTTCCCCTTCCCGCCTTGCTGATTCTTTATTTTTTGGTTCACTTTGACTTACTCTTCTTCTTGGTGTTGCTTCTGCAATCCCACCAGTTATTTTTGTGAGATGATCATTATTGTGAAGTTTACTATTAGCTTCATGACTTGCTAACGCTTGATACCCAGTTCCAGCTCATGTTAATATATGTATATTATCTTGTTTTGTTCACGCGTTCAATATTTGTACTGGGGGGTTATAGTTGGTGGTGGATGTGGCTAAGGACGGCACAAATCGAGCGATATATTTTCACTCCCTTCTTCCTCTCCCTTTTGCTCTCCTCATTGGCGTTTTTTTTATCGAGATTACTTTCTTTCTTTCTTGTTGACCTTTTGCAAGGCCATATCGTTTCAAAAGTGTACTATTCGCTTAAGTAACCACCAAATGTTTTCGATTGACTAGCTACTAACGTCTGCATTACGTGTTCTAGCACCTTGACCATCACTCCACTGGTGGTATTTGTAGTATATGAATGTATATGTATCTGATTTTGCTTGTTTTGTTGTACCTACTTCGTTACCACTGTAGGCGTTACCCTATTCACATCACATCACATCAACATCCTCTGATGGTCAATGCCTTTCTGGATGAGCCCAAAGAGTACCTACTTACCATGCTCTAGATTGTTCCACCATCGAACCAGCTCTCCGTCCAGGATCTCCCGCGCGTGTAGACTTACATACAGCGACGAAGCAAAAAAAAACTCAGCCCAATATCACGAATCTCATCTCAGTACAACCCCATCATCAACAATCACACAGCAATGAGCGACAGAAGAAGAATCCTAGGTCCATTAGGAATGATCCACCCCAACATTCCCGCAACCCCTCAACAACAACAACAACAACAACCACCCACCACTTCCACCTCCTCCCCTTCCCAACTCAACGCCATCCCACCGTTCTTCCTCAAGCACGGCATAATATCCAACGCCAACGGGTCCGCATACCTCGAGATCGCCAACACCATCCTCGAGGTCTCTATATTCGGGCCCCGTCCGATCCGCGGCTCATTCATCGACCGCGCCACGCTCTCCATCGAGTGCAAGTTTCTCCCACACATCATCCCGCAGCCGCAGGGCGCCGTGTTCAACGACGGCACAACCAAGAACACACGCACGGGCATGACGGGCGTTGAGCACCGGTTGAGCAGCTATTTGGAGACGTGCTTCTTGCCGTGCTTGGTCTTGGAAAAGTACCCCAAGTCCAGCATAGATATCCAGGTCTCGATAATTAGCGTTGATCGGGAATTGACCGAGGGGAGTGGGAGTAATCGCGCGTTGTTGTGGTTGTGTCAGTGGATGGTATGCTGCTGTAGTTTGGCCTTGGTTGATTCGGGCATCGAGATGAGGGATATCGTGAGTAGTGGACAGGTGAGGTGTACGAAGTCAGGTAAAGTGTTGGTGAATCCTGGCGCGGTGAGGGATGATGAGGATGAGGAAGAGGAAGGGGTTGATGCGTTGGTTAGTTTTATGAATTTGAAGAATGATGAGATTGTTGGGGTTTGGTTAGAGGGGAATACTGACGATGCAGAACCTTTGGACGAATCCAAAATGGAGAGCTTGATTGATGAGTGTAACCTGATGTCGAAGATCATAAGGGCAAATATCAATTCATACTTGGTTAATTCAGTGTAATCAGAAATGGTTTTTTATAATATATATTTTTTAACTTATTTACAAATGCTCTAGATTATAGATCTATAAATTCTTCTTCTCGGAGCTATTGAATGACAATTCTTCCAACACTTGCTTGATATCGATTAGTTTATGAGCAACGTCGTTGATGGATAAGTTATCGTTGTTCAAAAAGATCCTGTAGTTGACGTTGATGTGGGTAGATTTGGAAATCAATGAGCTGAACAACTTGTAGACTTCAATGACATTGTCCGACTGGTTGGCAATTGGAGCAAGTGGTTCATCAACCGATTTGACGTCAACGACCTTGTCAAAGATCTCTGTTTTCAATTGCTTAGAGAACTCTTCAGCCTCGGAAACATCACCTGGGACTTCAACTTCCACACTCTTGATTTCGAAAGGTTCAGAAATGTAAGCAACATCGTGCTTGCCGTCCAAATGGTATCTAAACTCATAAACACCTTCTTCCCAGAACAACTTCTCCTTCTCGAATGTGAACACACCAGTGGCATCAGTACAATAAGTCCATCTACCAGCGGAGGAAAGAATGGTCTTGTTTCTCGAGTAAGATGTTTGCACAATCTTGTACAAACCAACCCAATCACGAATGGAATGGGTCTCGGATGGAGATTGCCATGAAACAGTGATAGGAGTACCAATAGTGGTGTATTTCAACTCGTTAGATTCTTTCAATCCATCAATGGTCAACTTGTAGTTGGAATTAGCATACGACAAGTTTTGGGACAATTCAATCAACTTCTGTTGAGACAACTTGGTCGTGGAGTTTCTCAATTCCTTGATAAAGTTATCCAAGGAGTCACCCAATGAAGTACCATTGTTGAGACCTCTTCTCTTTGGTTCATCATTGCTCATCTTTCTTTGAATGACATCTGGGATCAAGTGCTTCTTGACAGTCTTGGTAACACCGGAATCTCTGTTGACTTCCTTCTCACCGTAGATTCTAACCATGTGGATCTTTTCAATAAAGTTGATTCTAACAAAGTTGTTAACCATCCACAAGATACAACAAGTTAAGTTCTCAACGGTTGGGTGGATAAGGAAAACACCCATGACACCACAAACACCAAAAATTTGTTCTGGGTTGTTCAAGTAACGGTAAACACCAGCCTTAGTCAAATGCTTGATTGATGATTGTGACTTTGGAATGAAAAAGTCACCGTAAAACCAACCAAAGTAACCAATCAGGTCGATAATAGACAAGTTGATCCAGCTTTGAGTGTAAATCAAACACAACCCTAAGAAAAGACGCAAGTAGAAGTAGTCAGAAACCAAGTAGGAACTAGTGCCTTGCAAGAAGTAACCAACATTCAAACCAAACAATGAAGAATAGGTCAAGTTGATCAAGGAGTTGTACAAAACAGCCCAGTTGTTCAACGATTTCTCAATTGGGATGTCATTGGAGAGCGACCACTTGGTGACAAACTTGGAATAGCTTTGCAAGACCAACAAGATGTTAATGGACAAAGATTCGAATAGTTTAGTAGCCACAGTCAAGATGAACAACAGCTTGAGGGATTTGGCGAAAATTGGAATAATTAAACCATAAGTGATGCTCAAGACCAAGTTAACCACATCACTTGCTCTCATCCAGTTGAAATTAAGCAATCCAACCAATGGTTTCAAGTTGTCGAAATTCTTCAAGTCCTTCAATTTCAAAATCTTAATCAAGTTGATTTCGTTCTTGGAAGGACCGTAGATCTTATCAATGTGTGGGTTCTCAATGTAGTGCAAGAAGATCATCTGCAAGAAATGACCGAAAATAGCAATCAACAAGACAATGTAGCTCTTGGAAATCAAAGCGAAGCCATAGTAACCAACATATCCAACCGAGTACATTGGATGAGGGAACATCTCAAAGACACCATCGAAAATCAACTCTTCGTTGTTGATTTGCCTAAAGAAGAAATCACCCCAGTACCAGGCATAATCCTTGATGGTATTATGAGCATTCACTTTAACCCAGTAATTAAACAAGATCAAGATCGACCCACCGACGATTCTCGACGCGGTCAACCAACCAGGCTGGTTCTTGACAAACTGGTAGTCGTTATCGATGCAGCACGCATACACGACACAGATAAAGGTAGTGAAATCCAGCATCAAGATCAAGTCCACAAACTTCCTGAAAATCAACCAAGTGTTGAACTCAATAGGGTATGCGTTGATATCGTAACCCTCGCCTCTCTGGCTCTTGATCTCACCCTGCACCAATCTCGCCAACAACCCTTTGTTCTCAGCATCAAACAACTTGTACTTTGTCGCCCACTGCACCAACAAGTGGTCATTTGACTGGTGCTGCAACAACCACCCGATGCCGAAATTGTAAGACAATCTCCAGAAGACATAGTACCCGACAAAGATGGAGATGCGCAAGTTGTTGTTTGGGATCAAGAACACCAACAAGTTCGAGAACAAGAGCGCCAAAATAGCGAGCTCAAAGTTGGACTTCTTGATCGTGGGGTCAAATAGCGTCTTGACCATGTCGTGGGTCTCGGGAACGATGAAGGTGGCGCCCGAGAACGTGATCCCCTTGGGGCCCACAGCGGAGGACTTGTCGTGGTCTGTTGAATCAACCATGGCGCTGGTGGAGTGTGTTGAAACTGTGGATTTCGTTTGTGTGGTCGACGTCATTGGGAAACCGAAGAAGTGGAAAATATGCAATGCGGGAGGAAGGAGTGTGTGTGAGGCCCTCGGACGGATGACGATGTTGCTGTGTGTGAGAAGAAAAGAAGAAGGTGAATCTGCGGCGCCAAAAAATATATAGACGTAGCACCTAGATCAGTTGTGGAATATGTAACAACGACTGAGTCAAGTGGAAGGAGGTGTGGATGTTGTTGATGTCAAATCAAATCAGAAAAGCAAACAAGTAACACAGTGGAATGCAATTGGAAAATTTTTTCCCTTTTATTATACTTTGCTTTCTTGGGAGGTTTGTATGCCGTTATGGGTAATACCTGAAAGAAAAAAAGACGGAGAAAGCGTCCACGTAATTTTGTAGTCTTGTGACGCAAATAATATCGATAGTTAGGTTTTTGACTTCGAATAGAACGCCAGAACTAACACAAGAAGATAGCTAATAACAACGTCTGATTGGTACAACAAGGAGATCTGGGTCCAGATCAAAGCGTATAGAACACAAGCTGCAAATTGAAAGCAAAAAGGAAAGAAAAAGAAAAGACGAATTGAAACTTTTCAGATCGGTGAAAGAAATCCACTCTTTATCTATCGTCGATCACACGTCGAGCCCAACCTACATCTACTCCCCACTGTAACTCACCACTTCACCAAAACTCTATCTTACACAACCAATTAGCTCGCACGATCTAAAGAAAACTTTCGCCGATTGTCCACAATTACGTGCCCCCAACAAAAACTCTTATGCACGCACACTCGCACGACCCACCTTAAAAATAATCTATAATTCGCATGTGATTTTTATTCTCTCACGTGACTACTCCACAAATCAACTTCTCTCTAATAATCTCAATAAAAACATATATCAAATTAAAATCAAACACAATCTATAAAAAAAATTACTAAAATAGCTGATGGAAGAGGTGTGCACCTAGTATCTACGGCCACCGCCCAATGGAGCCATGTTGGAGCCAGTACCGTAAGGTCTGCCACCACCACGGCCGCCGCCACCACGACCACCACCGTAGCCTCTGCCGCCACGACCTCTGCCTTGGCCGTACTTGATGTGACTACCGTAGCTTCTTCTGTCGAATTGCTGCAATTCTGGAGGAACGGTCTGGTTGGCCTCCCTCATGATCTTGCACAAGTCACCGCCGAGCTTGGAGTTGCCCTGGGTGAAGAAGGAAATGGCAGTACCTGTGGCACCACCTCTACCGGTTCTACCTATTCTGTGAACGTAATCTTCAATGTTACCGGGCATGTCGTAGTTGATAACGTGGGTGATTCCCTTGACGTCTAGAATTTGGAGATGTTAGTATAGGGGTTCGAGGAAAAGGGGGACTTGCTAACTGTGAGGGATTGAATCTACAGGAAATTTTTGTCATGTATGAATTAGAAAGTATACCCTTGGAAGGAATCCCAAGGGAATGTTTATTGAGATCGGGGTATCATTGAAAGACTATATATAGAAAATATCAAAAACAGAAAAAAAGAAAACTCTTGATAATAAAAACACATTCTGTTTTGAAAACACTGGCTTGTTGTTTGCATGGTAGTATTACCTCTGCAAAGATATCATTCATCATTCACGCCTTCCTAATCCGAATAAATTAGACACACAATGCTCATTGTCATTGCTTCAGGCGTAATCCAATCTCGAATGCAAACAGTCTATAGGCTGTGCTTGAACATTCAAAACGAACAAAATGATAATCGTGGGCCACTCATGTAATCAATCTCTTTTTCTCAGAATGTGAACTAATCTCAATTGTTCTTGGTCTTCTTTTTCAATATTTCGTATTTTCTATGAACGTTGGAATCACTCATCAACATTCACAAGTCTTTCTATCATTCAATAAACAATCTCTCTCTAAAAAAAAAATTTCCTCTCATTGGAGTCCAGCTCCAGTAAATTCTTTCCTAAAAGTGTTCAAGTTAAACAGTTAGTAAGTTCAAAAGGGGAGGAATCTCATGTGTAAAATAATACATACCAATACCTCTAGCAGCAACATCAGTTGCAACCATAATAGAAGTCTTTCCTTGTCTGAATTCGCCCAAGACCCAGTCTCTTTCACTTTGGTCTTTGTCACCATGGATAGCCAATGCGGGCCAACCATCGGATCTCAAATATGTGGTAATCTCATCACAAGTTCTCTTGGTGGAAGCGAAAACCAAAATCTTGTTGTCCTTTTCATTCAAAGCAGTTTCCAAATGCTTGACAAGTCTGTCTCTCTTGGAGAATTCGTCAATCACTTCAACCAATTGGGTGATGGTGTGGGAAGCAGCCAATTCCAAAGAACCAATGGTGACCTTGATTGGATCGTTCAAGTAATCGCTAGCCAATCTTTCAACTTCCTTAGGCCAAGTAGCGGACCACATCAAAGTTTGACGATCCGGTCTGATTTGGTCAACAATTTTTCTGATTTGTGGTTCAAAACCCATATCCAACATTCTATCGGCTTCATCCAAAACCAAGTAAGTAACTCTCTTCAAGTTAGTCTTACCGCCTTCCAACATATCAATCAATCTACCTGGGGTAGCAATACAGATTTCAACACCGTTGTTCAAAGCTCTGACCTGTGGACCCTTTGGAGCACCACCATAGACACAGGTGTTTCTGATTCTAGAGGACTTACCGAACTTGGAACATTCAGTTTGGATCTGCACAGCCAATTCTCTGGTTGGAGCCAAGACCAACACAATTGGACCGTCACCGTATTGCAATTCTGGCTGAGCATTGATGTGCACAATCGAAGGCAAACAATAAGACAAAGTCTTACCGGACCCAGTAGCAGC
>JAJSEA010000557.1:0-14459 GCA_026724345.1 Candida sp. AC06 | reverse complement strand
AAGAATGCGATTTTGGGGAACTTGATATCGGGGAATTTCATAGACGCAAGCATCCTCAATGACGATGAGCTCTTGGTAATTACAAACTCAAGCCAGCTACTAATGCTGAAGCTCAGTTTTGAAACGCCAAAGATTGTGACCTTGAGGACTCCAGAGTTTGAGTTCTCGTCGATTGTAGTGGACTATCACAATGAGAAGGTTTGGTTCGGCACAGAGAACTACAAGATTGAAGCGTGGCCCTTTCTGGAGTTGGTTCCAGGTACCGTCAACTCGCCTGTTTTCGCTGCTCCGTCGTCGTCGTCGGCAAAGTTGATCACTGGGTTTACGGCGTCGTCGTTGGATGGAGTCGTGGCGAGACCTATCATGCGGATGTACAATTTCTCAGAGACTCAGCTTATCTACTTGAATGACTGTGAAGAGATCAAGTTTATGGATAAAGGGACAGGTAAGAGCAAGGTCATAGCCACGTCGTTGTTGAAGAACTTGTCTGGTATCAAGTATACCCATCTGGGCGAGTTCCTTGCATTCTCCAAAGACGGATGCATCAAGAAACTTGTGCACACCAGTGACCTAAAAGATTTGATAGAGTTCCCACTAGTGAGCAACGACTTGGTGGCTAATGCCGTGACGGCAGTTGAGAAGAACGCAGACACGTTAATCATTGGTGACAAGTACGGAACGCTATCGATCATAGAGTTGTCTCCCACCAAGGGACAATACACCACGCTATACCAGACGAAAGCACATTCCTCGACTATCAACGAGATTGTTTATTTTGAGTACGAAAAGTTCCACATCATTTGCAGCATTTCGCGAGACAGGATGATCCAGGTGTTCACCAAAACAGACGACGGCAGCACCCCATGGGACTTACTACAGACACTACCCATCCACAACGGCAACCTACTCCAAATCGCACAATTCCAGAACCAAATCTACGTGAGTTCCCTGGACAGGACGATCTCGATCCACAAGCTCACGATCGAAGACGACACAAAGTTGCGGTTCTACCAGGAGAAGATCATCACGTTGAAACACACGCCGCTCTGCATGAAGCTATTCGATAAGGACCTCGTTGTATCGACGAACGACAAGTGTATTCTCATCTACGACATCGCGAACAACTTTGAGTTGAAACGGACGTTGAGGTTAACGAACGAGAAGATCGGCGAGAGCTTGCTCGTGGAGTCGTTCATCAAGTACAGGAACTTGATCATTGTGTGGTCCAGCGATAAGTCACTCCGCGCGTTCCACTACCTGAGCGGTAAAGAGATCGGGGTCGCGTGGGGACACCTGGAGTCGGTGTTGCAGTTGTACTTGTACCAGGACCATGAGTTGATCTCGATTGGCAACGACGCGTGCTTGTTCTCGTGGGAGATAGTTGAGAATTTGAAACTTTCGGCGGGGTCTATTATCAGCCAAGCCGAGGATCCAGCGCCGGCTGCGAATGACACCGTGAATAACCCTCCTGCGGTGCCGTTGTATACGAAAGTCACGAGGAAGATCTTGCCCACGATCCCAGTCAAGCCACCAGCGGAGTTGAAATCATCTGAGAAGGAGAAGCTGGCGGCTACGACATCGACCACGACTGTCCCTGCAGTGACTCCAAAGCTCACAGCAGCGACATTGAAGAGAATAGAAGCAAAGAACAATGCAGCGGCGGTGGCGGCAGGGGGAGTCAACTCACGCCCAACAAGTCCAATCAGAGCCACACACGCAACCACTAACAACACCTCCCAAGTTGGCGCATCAGCAGCACCGGTGAAGGTCCCCACGAGGACCACGGCGGCCAGTTCACAAAAGAACAGCATCACCAAGTTGCAATCACCAATGAAGACGCCCGTTGTGAGCACCTCCCCGAAACGACCAAGCTCGCCTACCCGACCAATGGCGACCGACCCATCGGCCACAGCAGCAGCGGCGGCTGCGAAAGTGAGACCGCGTGTCTTGATGAGCTCGTCGCCTACCCCACCGTCGCGGTTCATTGCGCGCAAGGAAGAGAAGAGCTTGGTGGATACGGCGTTGGGCAAGTTGGACGACGTGATTGGCATCATTGCCAAGTGCGATGATGCGGAGAAACAGGTGATTAGGTGCAAGTTGGAACAGACCTTGGGGTTGGTTATAGATAACAGAGCACAGGTGGAGGAACACACGTTGTTGGAGAGGTATAGTGATCGATTGATGGAGCTCGTGCTGAGGAAACTCAAACTTGAAGAGTGTGGATCAACTACGCGTGAAACGTCGACTTCGAGCTCGTCTTTGTCATCATCGTCTTCGACCACAACAACTGAGAAACATTTGGATTAACCTATGTACATAATTAATAAATAAATAATTCAACTCGTTACTGTCTTGGTTTGATGCTTGCTGACTCAATTGGATTAGCATCTTTGCTCTCATCCGCAGCTTTCCAAGGATCCTCCTTGACTTCACTCTCTTCCTTCTCCTTCTCCTTCTCCATCTCCGCATCAATCTTCTTCTTATTCTTATTCTTAAACTCCTCATCTTCCAACCTCACTTTATCCAACTCGTTCTGCAACTTGACCCGTTGTTCCTCCTCCAACCTCCACTTTTCCCTCACCCACCTCTCGTCAGCCTGTTGCGCCAAGATCTTTAACCTCTGCTGTCTCAACTGATCCAGCACCAACTCGTCCAACGTCGGCACGGCGTCCCTTGTTCTCCGGAGCCACTGCAACCACTGCGGCGGGATCGTGCTGAAGTAGTCCACCTCAAAGAGCTCCTGCCGGAACGGCTCGAGCTTGCGGCGCATCCGCTGCATGTTGCCGTCGAGCGTGAACTCCCAGTACGTGTTGCCGTGGAGATCGTACCCAACGAAAAACTTGCGTCGGAATGGAATGTCGCGGCGCGCCTGCCAGCGGTGGAGTAACCGCTTCCAGAAGGGATACTTGTTCTTGATGATGTCCATTGTGGTGTGTTGTTGTTGTGGGATGACTGATGCTGGTGGTGATGGTGGAAAAATTCTGGTGATTCAGGAGAAGCAAGCCCCATCCACACACAAAAGAAAAATTAATTTGACTTGCTTCAATATCCGAAGATTGCATCGAGAGGGGGAAAGAGATAGAAAGAGAGCACGAGAGCATTGTCACGATGTCACGAGATAAATCCCACTCCGTGTCACAGCTAAACAAGGTCCTTCCCGTACCCATCGAGCTCAACCACGGCGAGACGCTCGAGACGCACCAGCTCAACCACCTCAACCACATCACCAACGTGCTTGTTGGCGAGTACCACTTGATATCCGGGGAGTTTGGCAAGAGCTACATCTCCTGGCAGATCAAGATCACAATCAACGACTTGGACTACTCCTCCATCATCTTGTACAAGCGCTACAACGAGATCTACCAGCTACGACAGGACTTGTTGCATGTCTTCCAGGGCTCCAAGGACGTAAACATCCCGGACTTGCCTCCTAAGGATACCTTGAGCGTGGATAGGTTCTTGATGAGCAAGAACTGGTTGGAGGATAGACGCAAAGGGTTGCAGTGGTTCTTAAGTAATGTGTTGTTGGACCCGGTGTTCCAGAATTGTAACGTGGTGAAATCGTTCGTGTTGAGTCATTAGAGATAGAGAGCCGGGGTTGTTGTTCTTGTTTTGTAACGTATACATTGATCTTTAAACAATAGTACATAATTTATCTTTAATCTAACTCTATTATACAAATTCCCAGTCAAAGGCTCTTCTGAAGAACAGCAAGATTCTGTCATAGACAACCTTCTGTCCGTTATGGTAGTTCATGCCGTGGTTGCTATCTGGGAAAATCATGAACTCGTAGTTCTCAACTTCAGCGAGATTGAACTCATCTAGCAACTGTAACGTGTGCTGCACATGGACATTATCATCCCCACTTCCATGACCAATGAAAAACTTCTTCACGTGCTTAAAGTTGGTTGCGTTCTGGATACTACCGGTCTCATATCCAGATGGGTTCTCAGCAGGTGTGTTCAAGTATCTTTCGGTGTAGATAGAATCATAGAGTCTCCATCTTGTAACAGGAGCAATAGCGACACCATAGTTGAATATTGGATTGTTGACATCAGTTTCCAAAGTTTTCAATGTCAAGAACCCACCATATGACCAACCCCACACGGCAATTCTTTCTGGATCGACATATGTCTTCTCCGCCCATTTGTTAGCAGCAGCAATAACATCAAGTGGTTCATACTTACCTAACTTGTCTCTCACGATAAACTTGAACTTAGAGCCCAACTTGTAATTCAAGTTGTTGAAACCAGTGCCTCTGCCGTCCACAGTGACAACAACAGCATCCAACTCGGCAGCAACCAACGAACTAAAAGAAATGGCCCATTTCTTGGTGACAGTCTGCGATCCAGGTCCACCGTAAATGAAAAACAACACTGGATACTTTCTCTTCTTGTCAAAGTTCAATGGCAATGTTTCCTGGGCCGTGGCCAAAAACTTACCGCCTTCTTCGTCCGTTAATTCAACTTGTGAATATCTAACTTCCGGAATGGCATAGTCCCTCAATTTGGAAACCAAGTTGGCATTGTCTTCGATGGTCTTGACATTCTTGTTCAATTTCAAATCGTTGACTCGTTGAGTTGGAACACCTGGACCCAAATCAGACAAAAACAAGAATCTAGCACCTGAGGAGAATGAAGGAGAATACCAGCCTTCTTTGGTGGTTATATCTTTAATGTATGGCAACCCGTTGTTTGTTCTGTCCAACAAGTCAATGGCGTGAACGTGTCTTTCAATTGGCGACTTGGCTGTGCTTGTGAAATAAACGGTGTTTGAAGATTCGTCAAAGACAACACGATCAGTGACCTCCCAGTTACCCTTGGTCAACAATTCGTAATCTGGATTGTCAGGTGGTGAGAAATAAGCCAAGTGGTTGTAGCCACCCTCAACGACAATGTCCAAGTATCCGTCGTATTTCCTTTCGAGAGTTTCATTAGCAGGAACGTAAACAGTCGAAGAAGTGGCTTCAAACCATGTGTCTTCAGCATGCAAGGTTCTAATCAAAGACACCTTCTCGTGGTGGTTAATCAAGAAAATCTCCAACAAGTCGCTATGACGGTTGGAAGTTTTCACTTTCAACGAATCGCCAATCCAGACAACTTCAGTGACTAATCTGTTGTGAAGGTCAATCTTTTTGGATTTCAAGTCATGCACGTGCACCTTGTCCTTCTCCAAGTCGTAGGTCAAGACATCGACAACTGGGTTCGGGTAACCTGCCTTGGGGTACTTGATCTTGACAATTTCTGGGTAGTCGAGATGATCTGCTTGAGCATAGAATGGGAGAGTGAATTCGGGAACTTCGGTGTTGTTTGACCTCAAGAAAGCAATCTTGTCGCTGTTGTGAGACCACCAAAAGACTTTGTCGGAACCGTAAACTTCTTCTTCATAAACCCAGTCCGGCTTACCGTTGAAGATAGATGGTGAGCCGTCAGTGGTTATTTCCACAATTTCACCCAGCTCAAGGGACTTGTAGTACAAGTTGTTGTCGAAAATGAAAGCCACCTTGTTGGAATCCGGCGACCATGACATCGTAGAAATCTTGTCGACGTCGTTGTAAACTGGTTCAATGTTCTTGCTTTCAATATCCAACACCCAGTAAAGGGACACGGATGAATACCTCCAAAGACTCGTCACATCTGTCTTCAAAATCACTTTAGTCAAATCCGGAGACGCTATGTAGTCGGATATTTCGTGCTCGCCGCCCTTGTATTTAAACTTACTGTTCTCAATCAAAACCTTCTCGTATGACTCGTCGGCAATAGACTTGACAACGACCCGGAACCCTGCATCTTTGTCCTTTTCTTCTTCCTTGATGACATACGTGCCCTGGTCGTCGTGTATGGACTCTGGTGTTTTGATCCACTGGATGGAGTGCAATTTGGGGGACAAGACGTGATCGTCGTAGATTTTTTTGCTCAAGGGGATCTTCCCCTTAAAGTCTGTCGATCGTGTAGACGGGCTGGCAAATTCGGGGAGGCTGTCGTTGTGGTCATATGATGCGATGGATTGTAGTTCAAATTTGGCGGAGAACTTGTCTATGGTTATAAGTAAGAACGAGGAGCCATAAAGGAGGATGGCCAAAAGGGTTCCTAGGTATATGTACCTCTTGTATGATCTAGCCGGTGGTGATGTGGCGGCACCTGTTTCTTTGAAGTTGTTCAGACTTATCCCGTACATGATTGTGTCGGCTAGTCTATGATGTTGTAATAATAATTAGTGGTGATAATTATTATCTGTATGTGCTATTGATGTGTATTGGGTTGTTCCGTAAATTTTTTTTGTCCCTGTGGTGGTGGTGGCTGTCCAAAGTGTGGTGGAATATTCTTAATGAGGAAACTGAGAAGTGGAATTGCTTTTGTTTTTAAATGGTCACTCGTGCTTACGTAATGCCCTCACTCCCGTACGGCATCAATGCCGCGCTGCCAGCCATAAAACGGCCCCAGACAAGGCACCAGTGACCAACCCTCAGCTGGCTCAACTGCTCCATGTTCAGACAGCCAACTTATATTTAGAAAGCAGGTAGTGGTGGAGATTAAGGGGTCGTAGAATGCGGGGTTGTGCCGTTTGCTTGGTGGCAGTTTCGGTTCTCTATTTCCATTTGTTGTGATGGTCACGTGACTTTGATGAGTTTCCTTCAATTTGGCGTACTCAATGAATTTTCATGAACAAGCAAATGGTGCCATTAGATTTATCACATTCCAAAGGTTATATTAGTACCCTTGGTGTATGCTTATAAATTTTTTGAACTCCCCATCTGGCGTGGTTTACATCCAGAGACGTGCAAAACCAGTGGTAGCGGTACTAGATGGGCCTGAAAGTATGTCCCGGTCTTATAAGAGGTCCAGTAAATGCTCTTGGACCTATTTGAACAGCTTCCAGTAAGAAAGTCTTGCATTATATCCCATGGCTCAATGTGTTGATTGGTAGCGCTTTATCTGATGTAAGCTCTATCAATTTTTACCTCAGAATTTTTTCTAAATTATAAAGATAATCCGATCAAAAAATATGAAACGAAGAATACTGACTATAACTCATAGAACTATAGATAGTCCTAATTTAGATTCACTTTCTGAGTGTATTATCACCCAAAATCCTCCTTTACAAGGATTCCTAAGCTCTTGCTCTTTGAAGTTCAACTTATTTCCGCCCACTACCCCCCAGTCTTGGCTATCGCTCATCTCTCGGAGTACCCCCCCTGCTTGCCTCAGGCGCCTATTTCGGCAGCCACCCCTATCAAAGTGCGTATGTATCCTGTGAGGCATGGCCAATTGGTCTGCCCCCTGTTGATATTTCCCGACCTTAACACACGACCTCTCATCACGTGGCAGAATTTAAGAGCAAATTTCTAGTCTCCCGATGTGTTTAAATTGCAGGTTACTGGCTATTTGGGTTTACTGGTTACTGGTTATTGTGTAATAATCAGGAGATCCCCCATCTCTCTTTCTCTTTGCTCCCTTGAGAACAGAACAAGGGGGGGCAATTACCAATACAAGAAAAAAAGCTTCAGTACAGACAAGAGATTGACAGGAATCTGGGAAAAGATGGAACAGATAAAACAGACCGATACCCGTATGAGGAAAGGCTGATCTTTACCTACGCGTCCTCGTCTGTGCAATACTCCACAGAGGAGGGAGAAGGGATGGGAATAATAATAGAGGGCAGTAAAATTTTAACTGGAAACAAATTCCCTCACCAAACACTGAATCTGATTGGCTGCTTTGGGCTAAACCCGAGAACAGAGTGTGATTGATGGATTAGATTAATTATGCACAATAGATATTTTTCATCTCTCTGCTGTACTACTAGTTACATATGGGCCACAAAAAAATTTTCTTTTTAGGCCTTGCCTTACAGATGGGTTCTATAAATCGATGGATTCTCCCTGATTTCTAATTAAAAAAGAAAAATAAACATCCAGCCTGCCCTTCTGTTGAAAACCTCTTCAGTACATCAATCCTGTCCATTCAATTCCCGTGATCTGTCTGTCTGTCTGTCTGTCAGTTGAAGAGAAAAAAAAAGGAACACCTGCCAGCCACACCCTAACACCAACACTACTCGATTTGTTTGTTTCTTTGCGTCCTGACAGCCAAAATCAAATAATAGAACAGTCAACCAAAGGGGAGAAAACGCTGCTTACTCAGAATTACAACCAGTTGTCCCCATAGCCTGATTTTTACAACCACACCCACTCCCACACACAGAAAGACATGCCCTCACAAACAACAACATCAGCAACTACAACAACCGTCCTCGGTATAAGTGGTATGACATGTGGGGCATGCTCAGCTTCCATCACCCAAGCACTAGAGTCTCGACCAGGGGTCGTTTCCGCGTCAATCAGTTTGGTCACAGAACAAGGGTCCATAGTACATGACTCCACAATCAGCCGGGCAGAGATTATCGAAGCCATCGAAGACTGCGGGTTTGATGTCACGGAAGCAGAAACCGTCGACACCGAAGCAGAACTAGAGGTCTTGTCCAAATCCAAAGACATTGGATACTGGAAGAGTATCTTCATACAGAGTGTGATCTTTGGTCTCCCAGTTCTCTTCTTGAACCATACGAACAATTTCTCCATCTGGAAGAAAACAATGATTATCCCTGGATTATACTTGCTGTCATTACTAGAGTTGGGGTTGGCCACATACATCCAGTTGAAATTGGGCAAGCCATTCCTCAAGAAATTTTCCTCCTTTTTGAGAACAGGATTCAAGAATGCCACCATGGACGTGTTAGTTGCCATTTCTACCTCAATTTCCTACCTTTTCTCAGTCACGTCGATAATAGTCAGTGTGGTTTATGGAACAGAAAGTGGACCACCAGCTGTCTTGTTTGACACCCTTGTCATGATTATCTCGTTTGTTGCATTTGGAAAATTCTTGGAAAGCAAGGCCAAAGGTGCCACCTCAACTGCATTGTCTAGCTTGTTATCATTGACTCCACCAACATGTACAATCATCAGTGATGTCCCACAGTACGAAGAGTTTATGCTGCATCAGAAAGTCAAAGGCGAGGCTCACGGAAGCCTCCAAGACTTCGCCACGGAAACCGTCAACACAAACTTGCTTAAACCAAAGAACTACTGTATTGTTTACCCCGGTGGTAGAATCCCTGCAGACGGTGAAATAGTCTATGGTGAAACAGAAATCGACGAATCTTTGCTCACAGGTGAACCATTGCCAGTGTACAAAACTGTGGGGGATAGAGTTATTGGTGGATCTATTAATGGACCATTCTTGATTCACATTCAGGTCACCCACACAGGTAAAGACTCTCAGTTGCAACAAATTATCAGCTTGGTGAAAGACACCCAGGTGACCAAGGCTCCGGTGCAAAGATTTTCTGACTACGTGGCCACCAGGTTTGTTCCATGCGTCTTGCTCTTGTCGTTGATTACCTTTATCGCCTGGATGATTGCATGTTTCACGATTCACAATGACAAATTGCCCAAAATATTCCGCGAAGAAGTGAATGGTAAGTTCTTTGTGTGTTTGAAGTTGGCCATTTCCGTTGTGGTGGTCGCCTGTCCATGTGCTTTGGGTTTGGCCGCTCCAACGGCTGTGATGGTCGGCACTGGTGTTGGTGCTCTACATGGTGTCTTGATTAAAGGTGCTGACATCCTTGAGAAAGCAACATCTGTTAATGTGATACTTTTTGACAAAACTGGTACCTTGACAACTGGTGAAATGTCATTGGTCAACTTCGAGACCACGTCCAACGTTTCAGTTACCGATTGGTGGAAGTTAGTTGGTTCTGTCGAATGCAACTCAGAACATCCAATTGGTGTGGCTCTCACGAAACTCGCAAAGCAAAACTTGGGTTTGGGTTTTGATGACGACCAATTTGACACTGCGATTGACGACGTCAATGTCTTGGTCGGATTGGGTATCCAAGCCACAGTTACTTTGAATGGAGGTAAGCAATACAATGTCTATGTTGGTAATGATAAATTGATGTCTGAGAAACTCCCCGGGTTGTTGGATGGTTTCGAAGACAAGTCCGAGTCTAAAAATACTGTGTCCTATGTTATAATTAACGGTGAATACGCAGGATACATTGAGTTGACTGATACAGTGAAACCATTGTCTAGAGAAGTTATTAGCTACTTGAAGGAGGACGGATACATTGTCGGAATGGTGACTGGTGACAACCATGGTGCAGCTATGAAGATTGCCCTGGAAGTTGGAATCTCTCCAGAAAACGTATTCTATGAAGTGTCTCCAATCCACAAAGATAAGGTTATCACCGATTTGAAGGAAACGCTTGGAGACGAAGTTTGCGTGGCATTCGTTGGTGATGGTATCAATGACGCACCGGCATTGGCCAAGGCTGATATCGGGGTTGCCATTAGTTCTGGTACTGACATTGCTATCGAGAGTGCTGATATCGTGTTGGTCAGCGGAAGCAACAGAAGTGGCGACTTGAAGGGAATCATCAATGCATTAAAGTTGTCAAATGCCACTTTCGGCAGAATCAAGTTGAACTTCATATGGGCCATGGTCTACAACTTGCTAATGTTGCCCTTTGCCATGGGATGCTTCTTGCCATTGAACGTGATGTTACCACCAATAGCTGCTGGTGCTGCTATGATGTTTAGTTCATTGAGTGTTGTGTTCAGCTCATTGTTACTCAAAAGATGGAAGCCACCAAGACTTGAGACTAAGGAAAGTTTTAGCTTTGACTTGGAAACAGGGAATTTGAATGAACCCATCTTCAGCTTAAGGAATGGAACACTAGAAGAATTCAGCGAAGTCAAGAGAAAGCCAACAGTCAATTTTGGGTCATTATTTGCCAAGATGACTTCTAGAACCGCAAGTGGCGGAGGCTCAAATGGAAACAATAATCAATCTTATGAGTTGGTGTCGAATAGAGTTTCATAATGGCCAGAACCTTTTAAGGTTTGATTTATTTTCGTGGAGATTGAGTGGTATGTGGAGGGGCTTTTCTACCTATTCTAAGACGTTGCTAATATAACGATATTTTACATTTTTTACGTTTACATTTATTTACATGGTGTGTATTTTAATAGATTAGTTAATTATTTCAAGTCCCCCCAGTGGGATACCCCATCCCATCCCTTCAAGGGATGTGTAAAGACATTGGTTACAAAAACGGTGCTTTTGTGGTTGGTTATATTACCATCCCTCCCCTTGTTTTGCATTCTACAGGGAGAGAGAGCCATTGGGTGCAAAAACTTTCCTTAATTTTTTTGTTGGTCTTCCTCACGAGTCTAGCATTGCAAAAAAGGACACTTAAGTCAAACCCAAGAAATTTATCACAGTCTTCCTTTTTCACATCCACACTTGAAATGAAGGATCACCATGTTGATGGAAATTTTTTAAGGGAACTATTACAGGTCGACCCTTAATGTATAAAATATATCAATGGATGAGCTTGTCCCTAAATTTCAGCTTTTCCCTTTTCTTCTTCTTCTTCTTCTTCCTTTCTCTCTCTTCACCCACAGTTATAAATTTCAAAGTTTCATAACCCAATATGAAAATTTTAAATTTAATAATCCTTGCTCAGTTAGCAAATGCGTTGACGATCAATCACGCAGCAATTTCCCAGCCCAGCGACGAAGTCACGGCTCAGTCTGGTATTTTTGGCGATGGCTTGAAGACCAAGTTCCTGGTTTCCAAGGGCATCAAGATCAGAGCCGCGGGGGTTGGCAATGACCAGGCTCCGCAGATTTTGGACACTGACGCGTTGATTGCTGCTGCCGGTGGCGGTGCTGGTGATGGTGCTAGTGGTCCTATTGCAGGTGCCGCTGCTGTTGCTGCTCCAGGCTCTACACTCAATCCCCAGCAGCCACAACGAGTTGAGTTGGCGGCCCGGGGCTTTGGAGAGATTTTCTGGCAGTTGATTAACATTGGTAAAGAGTTGACGATGGAGAAGGTTGCTATCTTGAAGGAAATTTTGGGATTATTGGACAAGATTAAGACTATTAGAAACGGTACTGGCTACAACAAGCCAATGATTCCTGAATGGGACGGTGTTTATCAACCGGTCGAGGACGACGCTGATAACCAATCCGCTGAGGGTATCAAATACAAAGGAACCCCTGTTAGTCCAGACCAACAGGTTGAAATCGTACGTGGTGATGCATTGGCAAATAACTTGAACTTGCTTAACGTTATTGGCGGTGGAGACACTGCTGAAAAGGTTCATGTGAAGCGCAACGTGGCTGCTGATGCTGAACTGGACGCCGTCTCTTCTCCAAGCGAAGGATTGAAGGAAGCCGGTTTGGGTCAAGGTGGTAAAGGCGATGGAAAGTATGACGATGACGATGGAAAGTTTGATGATGACGATGAAGATTGCGATGACGATTACGTGACTGAATATGAAGACGATGACGACTGCGACGATGACGATTATAAAGATAAGTTTGACTACGAATCCGACTCCGATTCCGACTCCGATTGCGACGAAGATGACTTCGATAAAGGCAAAGGCAAAGGTAAAGACAAAGGAGGTAAAAGCAAAGGAGGTAAAGACAAAGGCGGTAAAGGAGGTAAAGGAAAAGGAAGCAAAGGCAAAGAAAAAGGAGGCAGAAGAAGTGATAAATTCAAGAGTGGTCGCGGCAAAGGCAAAGGTGGCAAAGGTGGTAAAGGTGGTAAAGGTGGTAAAGGTGGCAAAGGTGGAAAAGGAGACAAGGACGACAAGGACGAGAAGAATGGTAAAGGAGGAGGGTCCAAACTTTCCAAGATGAAGGGTAAATTCAGCTTCGGTGGTGGCTCCGGCAGTAAAGGAGGCTCGTCCGATGGTGGTTCCAAGAGCAAGTTGAAGAAGTTGTTTGCCAAACTCGGTGGTGGTAAATTCGGTGGTAGCCAAGGTGGTAAAGGAGGCAAAGGTGGCTTCGGCGATGGTAAAGGCGACGACGAGAAAGGAGGAAAGGATAAAGGTAAAGGCAAAGGTAAAGGTAAAGGTAAAGACAAGGGCAAGAAGTATGATTCCTCCGATGACGAGTCTGACTCCGATTGTGACAGCGATGGTGCTCCATGGGTTAAGCGTGAATACGTTGAAGAACCAGAATTTACTGTCGCTATTGGTTTAGGCAAATTGAAGGAAAAGTTCAGCAAAGGCGGAGATAAAGGCAATCAAGGCAAGGGAGGCAAAGGCGGCTCCGGTGGTAGAGGAGGCAGCAAGGGCGGTAAAGGTGGAAACAAGGGCAGCAGCAAGGGTGGCAGTAAAGGAAAAGACGGCTCCTGTGACTGTGACTTTGACTACGATTCCGGCCATGAGAGCGACTGCGATAGATACGACAAAGGCAGGGGCAAAGGTGGAAGCGGTGGCTACGGCAAAGGAAAGGGTAGCACAGGCAAAGGCAGTGGTAGCTTTGGCAAAGGAAAGACTGGCTCTGGTAAAGGTGGATTCGGCTTCGATTCCGGCAAAGGCAAGGTTGACTCCGGTAAAGGTAAGGTCGACTACGACAAGGGTAAGTACGATTATGATGGCGATTACGAGACCGGAAAGGGCAAGTACGACTGGGATGACGGTATAGATTACGATACCGGAAAGGACAAGTACAACTGGGATGATGGAAAAGACAAGTACGACTACGATACTGGAAAGGACCAGCACGACTGGGATGATGGAAAGGATGACAAGAACGACTGGTATGATGGAAAGGATGATTACTACGACGATGATTGTGATGATGATTCATGGGATGACAGCTACGATAAAGGAAAGGAAACCTATGACAAGGGTAAAGAAGACTACGACAATGGAAAACACGCCTACGACAAAGGGAAGGACCACTTTGAAAAGGGTAGAGAAATCTTTGACGAAGGAAAGGATGCCTATGACAATGGCAAACACTCGTTCGAGAAAGGAAAGGATGCCTTTGACAAGGGCAAGGATGCCTACGACAACGGAAAGCACGCCTTCGAGAAGGGTAAAGAACACTACGAAAACGGAAAGGAAGCTTTCGACAAAGGAAAGGAGCACTATGAGAAGAGTAAGAATGCTTATGACAAAGGAAAGGAACACTACGACAATGGAAAGGACCATTATGAAACGGGTAAGGATCACTATGAGAACGGAAAAGACAAGTACGAGAAGGGCAAGGATCACTATGAGAACGGAAAAGAAAAATACGATCATGGCAAGGACGCGTACGATAACGGCAAGCATTCTTACGACAAGGGAAAAGACGCTTATGATAATGGCAAGCACTCTTACGAGAAGGGCAAAGATGCCTTTGAAAAGGGCAAGGAATCTTTCGATAAGGGCAAGGACTACTACTACGACGACGACGGCAAGGATGGTGACTTCGATGATGATTGCGATGATGACTATGATTACGGCAAGGGCAAAGACGGCAAATCTGGCAAAGGGGTATGGATGGCCAAGCGCGAAGAAGAGGGAGAAGGCGATGCCGAAGTTGCTGAAGCTGCCATTGGTTTGGACAAGTTGAAACAAAAGTTCAGCAAAGACCAAGGTGGTAAAGGTGGTCA
>JAJSEA010000556.1:0-14461 GCA_026724345.1 Candida sp. AC06 | reverse complement strand
GATTTAGCAAGTTGTTAGACTTCATATCTATTGGCGGGTTCATTATGTGAGATGTCGACAATCTAGCAGCTTGTGGTGGGGCAGAAGGAGCAGTATTGCTAACGAATGAAGGACTGTGGCTAATATGAAGTGGTGGTCTGGAAGCTGGAGCGGGTGTGGTGATTGAAGGGGTAGGTTGTACTAAATTACTCATGGAAAAATGGAAATTATCTAACAGACAGAAAAAACCACCTGGAATTATTAAACAAACAAAAACAAAAAAAAAACCAGAAGTCAACCAAAAAAAAAAAAAAAGAACGCAGAAAATTTTTTGGTTTCTTTTTTGGAGTAAGTGAAGGTGTTCTCTCTTTTTTTTTTGTTTAAAGTAGGGGAAACACAAAATAATTATTCCTCTGGCAAAAAACTCAAAGATATCTGATAAAAAGAAAAAAATAACGACGGGACCCTTTGTCTGTTTTTGTATACTTCTTGAGATCTGTGATGGGGGGGGGAGGGAGGGGGTAGTCGCAAGTCAATAATAATAATAATAATAATATTGTCAAGATAATATAACGTTTGTCTGCAGTTGTTGTGGAGATCTTATTGTTGACAATATAGCAGGACAGGTCTGGAAAGTATTAACCACAAATGTTGGGGATGTTGAAGACGAACAGGAGAAAAAAAAACGGGCAATTCAGCTCTTTATGTAGGAGGCGCAAAATAGCAAATTAAAGAAAAAATGTCTTCGATGGAAATATGTAATGACAGCTGAAGCTAAATATAACGCTTGCGGAATGATGCAGAATTGGAAATGTGGAACGGTAGGAGGAGTCAAGTGATGTCTATCGCCTTGTCGATGACCAATTTCACCTGTGATGGAACTTAGCTGGGTGGGGGGAGGTAGATCAAGGAAATACAGCAGAAAAAGGAAAAAGCAACGCAAAGAACCAACTCGTGTAAATCGTTCTCTTTGGTCGCTCTTTTATATCTTCGGATGGATGTTTTTCCGGGAATGTTGGTATGCAAAATTTGAAATTTCGATCCAGTATTTGTTATAGAAATTAAGCTCAGGCGACAGGGCAAAATTGTTTTTCTCTTTCTTCAGGCTGATGAGATGGGGGCAATGAACGGTATTTCTAGCCGATAGGAGTTAATGTACCTAACCAGTTGATAATACCTGAAATAGCAATAGGACTATGCGAGTGAAAAAAATTACGAACTCTGGGTCTTGTTGCCGTAGGAGAATGAAATGAGATTCTTCGTATTGGAGGGGGGGGTAAACCTTCTCTGATCTTTGTCCTAGATGTCCTGAAATTTTTACCACCTTTTAGTTCTTGGTATCTGACGAACGAGGCTGAAATAGGATGGATTTGTAGTAGATCAGTTTCTTGAGATAGCACGGAGTTCTGCAAGAAACAAGTGGTTCCGAAAGTGGTCTCTTTTTTTGTCTTCAAAGGGCGTGGTGGATAGGTAGCCTTTAGGTTGTAAAAAAAAGGAGTTCACGGAGAGTATAACTGATAATGTAAGACACGTGACTCGTGGGGCTGCTCTTTTTTTTTTTCCTCTTTGATGCTTGTAGTGTGAGCAAGGTTCACCTGTGGAGTGTTGGCGGTGGTGGTTTTGATAGTAACAGCTTAGAGTTGAAAGATAGAAGCAACAATAAACTTCCTTTCCTTCATGATAAAAAAAACTTGCCGAGTACTCAGGTATTTTAACTCTACTTTTATATTATTCTATCCTTTGAACAATAGGAGCTCTCGTTCTTTTTTTTTTACTTTTTTTTTTCTTTCAGTTTGTGGAACGCACAGATGTGTATTGACAAGATTCGTTCTATTACACCCACTTCTAATTCTAGTATACTCTGACTTCTTCCTTCTTCTGCTTCTTTTGTAACTAAGCGGAATTTTAGCTCTTGGTTTGAACACTTTTGCCTTTCTTTTTTTTTCTATCTTTATCCCATTCATGTATATGTAAAGTTACTTAAAGTATTGGAGTTACACAAAATTAAGTGCCAACTGCAAAGACTGCAAAATCTGAAGCAGGAAGAAAAAAAAAACCGTCACTGCAGACAAGGGTAATATTGCACCGTACACACACACAGCCACAAGCACACAGATGTATCCCGTGTAATCCTCACTTATATCTTTGCCCATTCAACACCTACGGACGATTCAAGGTATAACGAATAAAATTAAGGTGTCTACCCACAAAGAGACAAGAAGATTCAAAGGAATGTAAGGTGGGTTAAGTTGTATCAAGCTCTTCACCTACCATTTAAACTTTTCTAAAAGATCACAAACAGAATACACACACTTTCCAAAAACAAAAAAACCAAACCAGAGTTGCACACCAAGCCTAAAATTTTTTTGTTACATTTTCGGTTCAGGTTTTCTATGGGCAGGCTTCTGGGTGTTCTTCGTCTTGTTCTACACGTTGCTACACCACATGAAATAACAATGGAAGGGAAAACAAAAACAGGGCCTGCGGATTTCCTACTCCACAAGTCACGAAAGCCCACCTGATTTCCGTTTCTTTTTTAGTCCAGTACATCATGCACATACGATTTAGATCAAGCTCATTTTCAGAATGAAATGTTTTATCGTTACCATCCCGCAGAAGCAGGTTAGGTTACATGAGAGTGAAACAGGGGTGGACCATGTGGAGTCACATTGCTGAAATTTCATCTTTGTAAAGAGACGGCTTGGCCAACGGACAAAACAGTCAAGATCCCTGATGCTCCGCCAAGGTTAGAACAGCCATGCTCTGGCTCACGAGAGTACCACCAGTCATGTGCTTTTTACCTCTAAGAGCATTCACTATCGCTGTATTTGATCATTCATTACGCCATTGTATCTACTGATATCGTCGTTTCATCTAGCCTCCCCCATTCCAGACGGACGGGGTGGGATAAAATTAGCGAGATTGAATTGAGTTTGAAGCCCAGATAAGCCCGACCCATTATCATTTTCCTTCCACCCTCCCCTTTCTTCCCAACATCTTGGATCCCCGTTATCTCAACGTGACTTACATTTCGTAGATTCTTTGTTTTCTTCTACTCCCCTGATTGGCATGATAAAACCTTAAGACTATAGTCAAAGGCTATTTGATGTTGCCTAGATTCTGGTGCGGGTATTCTTACAAGTTATCGCTACTTCGAAATCTGGGAATGTGGTTTAGCAAAAAGCAAAGTAGCATAATCTAAGAAAAAGAAAACCGGAGGCACAGCGGCACACAATGCTCATTTCGGTCTCCTCCTTCCTTCCTCTCCCCTTCCCTTATCGACCTTCCCCGGCGATTTCTCTCCCATTGCAGAAATTTATTATTATTATTGCAGGTTTTGAATAAAATTATAAACTATGCACGGTTTATAAAAAACAAGTGAGAGCGACGAACACAAAGCAACAAAAAGGATGATTACAAAGACAAAATGGATTATAAACACCCGTCCTGAGATTGATTAAAGCGGTGTGTGTTCTTATTATTATTCACCAGCGGTACACAATCCCAAGTGAATGATGGTTCCAATTCGTGACGTACCGCTGGAAGCAACTAGAAGTGGAATACAGCCCACGTCTATCAGTCAGCCACAGAAAAAGAAACACGCTTAGGAGAATGTGTCGGAAGGGCCGTGGAACATTCTTTTTTTGAACAGCACGATAGTTATGGTGTGATTGGGTGTATTGTTCTGGCGCTGAGAGGTTTATCTTGAGTTTAGTTACACTGTGAGATTTCTTCGTAAAATAAAAAACACCCACATCTTGAATCTGATAATCCCGTCTACGTTGGGGTGGGAAATCTTAAATGTGTGAAAGGTTAACACATCACAATAAAAGAAATGCAGATCCATCTGGTGTACTGGGGTTTTGGTAGAACGTATTCGGTAAGAGCTGCTTCGTCTTTGAGGCGTGTTGATGATGAATCACGCAACAATTCGAGATCTATTTGCCAGCCAGCGCCCATGTTTGCGACTCGATACCCGTTTCCACTTTTGGTACAGAATAGCCGACACAATCATGGCTCATTGCCAATACAAGCACAATCAGTGTCCTTTTTTTTCTTCTTCTTCTTCTTCTTCTTTCCTTTTTCTGTCTCCTCTTGTTGGTGTTATTGTTTCACATCGTCGTCGTCATCGTTGCTGCTTGATGGAGATGATGATGTTGAAACATAAGCCAATAATGAATATGCGCAGCTTATTAAATGTAACACATTGTACGCAAAATCTGCCATAAAAGAAACAGCCAATCGTGCATACTGGATAACACCAATGGAGTTGCTGTGTTATTTTTTTTATAAACTCCACAGTTACGATGATGCAGTTCCTGTGGGCTCTTCTCCAACGCTCATACCCACAATGAAGCAGCAACATTAAAGGCAGGCTGAACGAGGAACGGAAGAATATGATACTGAAGCTGATATTGCATTTCCTCTTCATACCCCGAAAGATTGAGAGCAATTTTTTTGAATAGGCAACTTTCCCCCCCTCCCATTCTGTCAAGTGTTTGAAGGAATGGAGAGCAAAAGCTTATAACGTTAAGTGGGTACAAGCGAAGGTGGTAGTAGGTTGAAACCTCGTGCACCATTTTGACTTTTTGGGTATGAACGAAAGACAAAGAAATGAACGCAACACTAAACTATATAAGCGGATAATTTAGATGAAGAAGATAGCCCGGAAAAACTTCACCCCAGCACCCTCACGAAGTTGATACTAATTCTTGGCCAGCAGGGGCCTCTCACCCACCCCCGTACCTCAGGCATTGTAGATCGCTGAGCGCGAGCAGAAAGTGCTTTTGTTGCTGTCGTTTCAAGTAGTATATGCAAGTGAACGTCATTTAACCTGATCAGATTTCAAGAGATACAGTATTTTTACAATTGTTACATACTAGTGCGACACAATTGTCCGGTCACGTTGTTAGACACTTCTCACTTTAGCGCGCCTAAAACATTTGTCCATTTGGTATGAAGAGAAAGTAAAAACAGTGTATCTTTGGTTGAGATACTGTCAGTGGTATTATTTTGCAAGTGAATAATAAATAAGCAGAGCCCCCGGTATGTGGCCAGGCATATGTACAGTTTATTATTAGCTACTTTATCTAGACGTTTCACTAGCTCCTCTCGCAAGCCCTGAATCTCATGAAATGACTCCTCACCAAAAGGGGACACAAACAGGCAACCGGAGGGGGACGAAACATTCTCCACTTTGGTGTTCTCCACCACGAGCTCCCCACCGCCATCACGTCCCCAAATAATCCGTATCTCACCAATATCCACAGCTCAATGACCTGCCTCTGAAGGATCTTGGACAGTCGGTAAGTTGTTCATGCACCGCATGATGAATTTCTATTATTTTTGCGGTATGTACAATAACGATCAACGCTGTTTCCCAAAAATTATACGGTTACTCCTACCTACGTCCCCTCCATATTTCGTCTCAATGTTTTGTGATAGCACTCGATACATTCTTATAGTGCAGGACTTGTCTTATGGCATTCCGTACGCGCGGCGTCGCGGCGTCGCGGCGTCCCTACCTCCAATCTCAAACGTTTACCACTAGACCTGGCGTGAACTAGCGGCGCCGCTTAGTGCGAACGAACGAACAAAAAAAAAGGGCTAAGCTTCGTATCCGCCGGCGGGTTCGGTCTTCACTGCCGGACAATCTAACTTGAAATTTAAGAGTTCAATAAACGCTACTAACCATCTGCGTGCACTAAAAAGATAGTATCATAACACACGATGCGCGGGCATAGACAGAGTGAGGAAATATTATAAGCGTGATGTTGTCGACGGGGATTATTCATATTATGTTTCTTATTTGGCCAGCGTTGTCCACTTAAACGAGTTCGATTATCTTCGGGCACGTAAATGTACAAAACATAAAAAAGGAGGCCCAGGTTCTGTGTTTCTTTTGTCTAGATTACTAATAACTGACGAACAAAAGACTAGACACATGCTGGGAACGTGTACCATGTCGTGTTCGACTAGCCTCTCCCCCTTTTTTCAAACACGTCTCTAGGTTTCATGCGTTCATGCTCATCGAGACCCGCTGTCTTTTTTTTAAGCTTCTTAGACCATGCACTAGAATCTGCAATGAAAGAGAAGTGGGAAGCGCAGGCCGAGAGAGCGTACGTTCCAGACGGCAATGTGTTATCTAGACGGGAAAACAATGAGCAAGGAATCGTTTACAGGGCTAGTCGTTCCAGCTGCTTTATTCTGTAGTTCTCCTATACACGTTGTGTACTGACATCCACCGCTTGTCCTATGAGAGACCCTCCAGTTTGTGGAACCCTGGAGTTTAGCAACTCGCCTCGGGAAACCAGATGCGCCAAAGCCCAGAGTAGGGGACCCGAGCCGGATTACCGCTAGCGTATTTTGAGTTCCGTGGAAGGAAAGTTGTGGAATATATTTCCTTGTTGGTGCAAAAAGTGCTCAAAAAGCAAAGCTTAATGCACAAAACAGTAGCAGCGTTCCTTGACCATGCAAAACAATAGGAAGATACTTTAAATGGCAAGTGGTTGGTTTGGGCTTTTTCTTTGGTTCCTATTGTTAGTCGTCTTGTTTCAATAGGGCATGATAACCACAAAAGAGGCAAGTTGCAAGAAGTAACACCATTCTTACTTACACCTGCTTGACAACACTTCCTCGGATGCTACAAATAAAAGTCACTTCTAATGCACACTCTGCGAAACCACCCCGGAAATATGACCTCAGTCTATAACCTGTACGTTTTGTTGCATCAGCAGTGCAAAAAAAAAGAACCTGATTGCAACGGTTATTCCAGCATCGACCAACACGAGACGGAGTGGATAACCCGAAAAGAAAGAATAAAGATGGAACAGTTAGGATCTAGCAAAAAGAAACTTTACAACGGTTTGCAGTTTGTGCGTCGCAAGATTTTTTTCCCCGTTTTAGAGCTAACACATAGGTTTAGCTGTATTGACGACTAAATACCAGTGTATGTGTTCATAATCGGAGTTCTCGATTATTTCAGCGAAGCAAACCACAGAATCCAAACGCTGCGTAAAACCGGAGAGAGCAGCACGAGGAGGAGGAGGAGGAACTAAGATTACTGGCCCCCCTCTAAAAAAAAAAGCAACGAGGCTATCAACCTTTTGTTCAAGACGCAATGCATAATTCCATTCTATGCGGATTTAGATCATTTTCCATTGTTCGATGACCTTCTGAAACTCTTAGACAAAAGAACAGCATTAACCAAACCTAAATGCACCAAAACCCCTAAGCCATCGGTGTAATAAGGCAAAAAAGACGTGCAAATAAAGTTGACTAGGTCATGGGTAAGGCAACGCGAGCGTTGACGTAACTGTAATATCGGCTAACATGGCGGTGTCTTCTTCGCTTCCTTACTTCCTTCCTTTCCTCCCCATAGAATTTCATCTCTGTGTGTGTGTGTGTCGTAAGCTGACAAAAAAAAATAGCAGGTGAAGCATTTCAAGGAGGCATGACACAGCTTCGCTGGAGATCTACACTCGCAAAATAAAAATTCACCAGCGTAAGAATTGCCGAAGCATCTCACAAAGTGAAAGGCTTGAATCACCAAGCCCAACAAACCTAAATGTTATTGTTCGATGGGAGGTAGTGTGTATACGCCTAGGTTTAGGAGTCTCTACAGCCAATAAGAGGCTCGCGACGGGGGCGAACACCCAGTCATAGCCCTGTTTTGGGAATTATCAAACAGAGTCTAAAGAATACTTCAAACCACTTGCCCAGTCACACTCACTCACCACCACTCACTATTCCATGTGCAATGACGCAGTTCTAAGCCCTTTAGTTCGTTGCTCCCCTTCATTTCACCTGGTTATGATATATTGGGGGGGCACAGCAAAGAGAGGAGAGGAGCAACAGGATGTGGTGGGGGAGTATCACAGGGTGAATTTCATAATTACGTAGTTGAATCAGCAGCACATGAACTGAATGGAATTGACGCCTCTGACATATACTTCCTAACCATCTTGAAATTTCGAATGGTTAGTTGTACGTATATGTAGTTCTGGCCATGTTGGTGGTGGTTGCGAAGTTGTTGTGGATACGTAACCATATACTATTTTGGAAATGTTGGCACGCCCTGCAATTACGTAACTGTATGTCTGTTTATGTGGGTGTGTGGGTGTGTGTCTCGTCGTATCGTATTTCCAGCCCCTTATTGTCGATCAATTTCACGCTTCAACTACACAGTGTTTACATTTTGCTTACGGCAGACACAACAACAACACACTCAAGGAGAGTTTTCCGAAGGATGAAGGAGGCGAGAGGGAGAGAATTTACAGAATCGACGGAATTTTAATCACCAGTAAAGACCTCCTTTCGCTCTTTTGTGAAATTGGACAACCAATGGCAATAATGGCAAAAAACGGAGACAAAGGGTTTTAAGTTCACGGGCATCGCCGTTGTTGCGACAGGGGAGTCCAATGGGGGCCAATACCAAAGACAGCAAATAATACCAAACTGGAAAAGCTCACGTTCTGATTGAGCAGAAAAATCTCGGCGAAAGAAGTAACATAACCTTATCCCTGCCTCCTCCTTCTCCCAGAATGCATACATAAGCATGTACACCCCCTTTTCCATTGTTGGAAGCACCCACCCGCTATCTTTTGATTGGCGAATGCACTGCAAATTAATTGGGGGAGGAGCAAAAAGAAAAATTGAAGTATTATCTGCGGTGCTTTTGGTTTTCGTCCTGGCTTTTCGCTCTTCTTTCTCCCATTGTTCTGGTTTAGATTCGTACGGCGATTTGAACCGGCCGAACTTTTTTTTGTTTTCCCTTTCCTTCTGCGCGCGCTCTCTCTCTCTCTCTCCCTCGCTATCAGTTGGGCGCAGACACGTCCATTGTTCTCGATACTGCGTTCCATCGGTCCCACCCAGTCAAATACCAGAGGGCCTGTTTTATCAAAGGAATGAACGAAAGTTCTGGACGCAACAATGGGCTTCATCGTAGCAAAATCACACATACACACACACACACACACACATTGAAAACAATGTGTCCCAAGAATGTTTCAACCAGGTCAAGCTCCATCTACTGCATATGTAATAATCGGATTACACTTGGTTATGGATACCCTATGGTGGTGGTGGGCCACCAAGTTGCCATGTTGCATGACAACTATACGGCATCACTTTTTTCTTACAGTCTACTCTTCATTTGTTTATGCTCTTTCCTTTCGATATCGGTCGTACTACCTCCTCGTGTTTCTCATAACCAGCAACTACGTAGTGCTTACTTTCTCCATCCCACTTTTCCTCCTTTGTCTTCCGTTTGCCGTAATCTTTGTTGCAGAGAATCATGCTATGTTTTAGCCCAAGTGCACCGCAATCATAAGCGCCAGTAGAATTTTACCATTGTGCGAGGGAGCGCTTGAGCGAGTGAGCGAGTGAGTGTGGGGGAGCAGCACGAAACAAACAATGGGTGCCCCACTTAACGTTTCTAGTATCACCACGGAACTTCCATGTCCGATTTGTGTTGCATTGTGGGCGGAAATGTGGAACAGGTTAGGGCTTTTGACATGGCATTGCCATGAGGTATCCAGTGACAATCGATCCGACACTCTGTGCTAAATAAACAAAATAGACAATGCCCTAAGAAAGAAGCACAGCCAAGTGCCAGATAATAAAGGATTTAATTACTTGGTTAGAGTTGAGGCGGTTGGGATACGACAAAGAGAAGGCGTGAAGAATAAACAATAAATAATAATGACAATAATAAGGAGAGACAAGAGCGATATGAAACACCAAGAACGTAGAGACAAGCGATATCAGAAAAACAGAAAAAAAAAGTCAAGCGCTTCCAAAGACCACTCAGAAAGCAAAATATTAGAGTTTTTAGAACCGAAACCACCTTTAATTGCAAGAGGGAGAGCGCCCTATTAAATGCGATCGGTATTAATCACGCAGCTAGTATTGGTGTTACATTAGGTTTACTTTCTTTTTCGGCATTGTCTGCTTTATTAACTTACTTTCTTTCTTTTTTTTTTCTCTCTCTGTTTTCTCACTCTGTTACTGGTTTAAATAGTTTTAGGGCAAAGTAAAAATTAGCCAGAGGTTGGGCAGAATGTTTTGGGGGGACCGAATGGCGACTGGCGGGAAAAGAAAAAGAAAAGCCAGTTATAATAAAGCGGCGATTCAACGTGTCGTGTAATTTCCGTCGGTGGGTATGCATCTGTACACATATGGCAATTCCTCTACTGGTTACATTTCCACGTCGGATAAATTCCGGATTAAACAATAATACATAGCAGACATGTTTCTTTTTCCCTTTGTTTTGTGTGGGTGGAAAGCCAGTCTGTGGGGGGGGGGACGTGTATGAGTGACTCTTTTTTTTTTCTTTCTCAGTTTCATCCCGTCAAGACTGCAAAAGAATAATCGTCACCAATTTCTTTTAGCTTGCATTTGTTTGCTTGTTTTTTTGCCACTTCAACCTTTTCGCCCTCCTCCATCACCACCAAGAATGGAGTTTGCTTGGCTTAGCGGGAGGATTTTACGGAAGGTGGATTGCCATGCCCCGAAACAAGCAACTGAAATTATGACCGAGAATGTGTGTGCATTCAGCGAGATGAGGTGGAGAGATTCATGCGAACGAGCGAGTACAGGCATGACATCAAGATTATTTTTAGCAAAGACGGGCAGGATGTAAATAATAAACACAAGAATTTACCAGAAACTGCAAATCCCACCCCAGGGAAGATCTGGTATTTCATCTGCGCTCAGATTATAAACCCGCTTTTCTCTTCCCCGATTACTGACACAGATGGGAAACATGATGGATGATGAAATACCACTGAAATGAAATTACTCGGTTCGTAAATGTATAATGTATCGGGGATTATATATTGCCCTTGTTTTTCGTAGCTCTTTGTTCCACAGAGCGAATACGTAGGATACTTTTTTTTTGCAGTAATTAGATGTGCTGCCTTTTGTGGGTGGGATTGCCTGCCTGCCTGCCCCCCGATATCCCAGAAGGAACAACAACAGATTAGCTACATGTGCATATCAGTAAACACATCCATTGTTGGCTTTGACTTTTACGTACATGTAAAATTCCTCTTCTTGCTGTGCTCAGGCTTTTTTTTGCCTCACACATACTCACTCATCCAGTTGAGTTCGTAACTTTAATCGAGTAATGAAACAGAGAGAATTCAGAGGGGAAAGGGGAGGTTTTTTTTTCTTCTTTGTCTTCTCTTGTGCCTTTGTAGGGGCATGAAGGAATGACCTGGGTGGATTTAGCAATTGTCTAAAGCGACAAGTAAGTTAGCTGCATTGACAGAAGTGCGTAAATAGATACAGACTGGGGGATGAAGGTGGTGCATTTCCATCTTGATAGCTTGCAGTGGGTATTATTTGTAATTGGGCATTCTTCAAAAATCCACTTGCACTGTGAGAGTTCCAATTCCGTTCCAACTTGCCACTTCCGCTTGATGATGGCATGGAGGTAATTCCATACCCGAGTGGCAACTTGTAGTGTTTGTACCATTAGTAAGACATCAGTATTGTAGGGCCGTCACGTTTTGCCATCGGAGGTTGAAGACAAAATGGTGATGGTGATGATCGTAAGCGGGAACTTTTGAGAGTCACACACACACACACACACCCACATAGGCACACATATCCCACATCCGCGCTGTGAGTCTATTGTTGGCGGTAGAAGTAGAAATTGCACCCCCAAAGGAAGAGGGAACGTAATTTCTTTTTTTTCTTCCTGTGCATTTCTTTTTTGGGGGTGGTGGTGGACGCACACACACACACACACACACACTACGCTAATTTTATTTAATAAGAAAGAAAGAACCAAAGGAAAAAATTTTCCCATTTCAACAAAAATCTGCTCTCTCTGATTAGACTCAACCACCCACTCATTCAAGTACCATCAAGTACCATCAACTACCCCCAACCAACCACCAAGTTTACTAGAACTACACCCTTACACCCTAAGAAACACCCACAGAAGAGGATCCACACGCACCCATCCATCACTGCAAGAGAAGACGAGGAAGAACGAGAAAGAGAGAAGGACTTTTTTTATTTATCTGCATTGGTTAATTTTTTTTTTGTTAGACGAAGGTAATAATTTATTTCCATACCACATTTTTTTTTGTTTGATATCATACATACATAAATTATTTGAGTCTATCCCCAGCCAGAACATAACAAGTGCCAAAACAAATAACAAAATAACTGGCCCAAAAAATCATCAGACTTGAACCAATCCTTATTCCTTTTTTTGATTGTCTAGCTGCATTTCCTTTTTCCCTTCCAACTGAAAGTAGGAAATTTTTTTTTTTTTATCTTCATATTTTAGTTGTTGACACAGTGCACGACTAGCTCCACCCACTCACACTCACACTCACACTCACACACTTTCACCACTTTCAACAACCCAAGCAAAGGCAGAGGAGAAAAAAAACAGCAACTTCATTACAACCCTTTTTTTCCTGCTTTTCCTTATCCCCCATATACTATCATAACAAACAAAGCATCGCCCATCGAAAGGCAAATATCTACCAACCCTAATCCCTGTATTCGCTTTCTGCTAGTTTATTTTACAAAACTACCCAGTCATCCACTCCCACTCCCCCTTCGCAATCACACCACCTACCCACACACACCTACACACACAGCTAGCTATGACTACTAATCCGCAACAACAACCACAACAGCAGCCCCAGCAGCAACCACCAGCAGATTTATCGGCAGCCGTTGTTGCCTCTGCTGCTGCTGCAGGCGTATCAGCTAACCCAACAAACCCAGCCTCAGCTGGTGCTACAGGTTCAACTTCACATGCCTCGCCTCCATCTTCAAATGACACTACCGCCACCACCTCAACAGAGTTTAGACAAGTGTGCTTCAACCCGTCCCCTTCCATAGTATCCACCAACAACACAACCGCAACCACAACATCCATCAAACGCAACTCACCTACATCCACAGATTCATCGAAACGCATAAGATTGGACACTACCACCAACCCTGCCATCGTTTCCTCCACCGTGGCCGCATCCTCCTCTGCCACAAAACCACCCAAATTCATCAGAAAGTTTCGATCAAGGTCTTTGCCTATCATAAACTTCAACACCACGTCATCGTCATCTGCATCCTTGTACTTGAGAAAGAAAAACCACCACCATCATCACCATCATCACAACAACCATCAAAACCTTTTCGGCAACACAAACTCGGCAACTGCATCATCGTCATCCTCCACATCAACAAACCCATCATCTACATCATCACAAGCTATTCCACCACTCCCTCCGATCAATCTCCATTCCTTGAAGGAAATCGACTTGCACGAAATTTTAAAGAACCCACAACTAAGACACGACATCCTATTCGACCCGCAGTTACAATTTAGACCAAACTTAGACGGGGAGAGAGGCAAACGCAAGAAGTCTATAATTGACAAGTACTGGATGGAAATTCAAAAGGAGTGCCAGCAGTTTTTCACCAAGGACTTGAAACCTCAAGACATCAAAATCAACCGCTTGCCTATATTGTTTCAAACTTTGAGAGACATTTTGTTGAGCTTGTTGCCAACCAAAGACCGCCAGCACGTTGGAGAAATCATGGATATTGAATTATTGGTTCAACAATTAAAACATGGTTCGTTCGACTTTGTTGAAATGAGTCACTGGTTGGGTGATGTCTTTAAGCTGCATTGTGCTCCAATGAGAGACCAATGGGTGGTTGAGATGATTGAGAAGTTTGTTGATGCCTACAACTTTAATAACGTTTCCTACTTGGTTAACGGTTTGAGGATGATTTTCCAGATTCTAGAGGCCATGAAGTTGGATGTTGCTAATCACCAGATCAGAATCTTGCGTCCTGTTTTAATAGAAACTGCCGTTGATTTTGAAAAGGATTACTTTCAAACCTTGATCAATCACTCCAAAATTAACATTAACGATTCCTTGAACTGGTTTTATAAGAATTTTGTCAAGAAGAGCGCACAAGAAGTTGACATTAACGATTCCAACTTGAAGCCAATCATAATTTCCTCCATCATTGACTTGTTGAGCTGCAGGCAAATGGCTACTGAATTTCCTTCGACTTTGGCATTTGACCACACCAGATTGGTTTTGTTGAGAGCTGACGTTCGTCAATTGGTTTGTGTCCAATTATGCATTGTTTTGTACAAACAGTTGGTTATCAACTCCAAGAGTTCTACCAGCTTGTTGATGCCAGCAAACATTTCCAAAATTCAGCAAGAAATTTTGGCTATTGTGACTGATGATAATGGCAACATCAAATGGACAAAGAACATTTCTGCCATTTCATTGCAGTTGGTAAAGAACTTGAACAACACCCAAAAGGACAATGCAAGTTTGATTGAGTTCAGCCACAACTGGTTAATGAAACATATTCAGCCAAACTCTGAAGTTTATGGTTTAATGGAGATTAAAATTTTCAAGGAATTGACAGCAGAGATTTCCGTCTTGATTGAAACTGAAGACTTGATCACTGATTCTAAGAACTCAAC
>JAJSEA010000555.1:0-14492 GCA_026724345.1 Candida sp. AC06 | reverse complement strand
TTTTTCCGATGTTACATTTTGCCATACTAAAACTGCAAAAAGCAATACACACAAAAGAAAATCCGGTGGGAGAAAAGTTTAAATAAAAAGAAATACCCCGGCAACGTTTTCCCCAATGGGGGCGTGGGAGCGTGGGAGAGATTTCGTTGTGGTTCCATCACCTCCTGATCACCGGCTGGAGATACCCCCAGGCTTGGAACGGCATGACTTGAACATACTCTTTAATTATAGGCACCACCGGGATATTAAACGTGCAGAAGAACGTCAACAACTCCTTGTTCAACTCCTGGTCAATCACAATCTTCTCAATGGTGATCTTGGGGATCCAGATCTCGTTGCCGTCGGGGATGGGCCGGCACATGTACCGGAACGTGTCTCTTATGAAGTTGGGCACGTAGTATTTCTGGCCCTGTGGGATCTTCACGAGCAAGGACGCATGGTTGAAGAACTGGGATAGGTTGAGTATGGCGTAGACGTAGAATAGGTTGATGATGTAGCTGGACGCTTGGTCTATTGTGAGCTTGAATGTGGAGAACGGGTTGTTGTTTATAGTGTGGAGGAGCACATAGCATGATCGGTGGAGCTCTGATAGGTTGGGCTGGTACGATTTGACTCTTCCTTCAAAAGGATCTCTTCTGAACATAGCTTTCGTTTATACAGCAAGAAAGAGGTCATGATGGGATCAGGTGGTGGGTTTTTTTTTGCTTGGATTCGTTTTTATTCGTTCATGATGGTTGCTGTGGTTAAAATTCGGAGTGGTTCTATAACCTTCTCCACACGAAAAACGTACAATTGTGGTGGTGAACAAAGGTTAAATGGGAAGGGTAAGACAAACAACACAGGGAATCCACCAGAAAGTAAGAAAAAACCCACCATTCTCCACCTTTTATGATATTCCTCCAAACTGGGTGCAAATTTTTTTGTTTGTTTTTTTGGGTTGTGGTTTTTATTTTGTGATCCTTGTGTATTACGTATGCTTATCATAAGAAAAAAGTGACGGAATCCTGCATCCAATGATATTGGATTTTTTTTCCCTTTCTTTGGTGTGTGTGCCAGTATCACTTGATGGATTTTTCGCTGATCTCATGACGGCAAGTCCACACTTATTCTTTCATAATCTACCAGCAACTAAAGAAACACCTCCTTATATCTATTCAATTCCCAAACCACGATGACAATACATAAACTCATCATCTTGAGACACGGGGAATCGCAATGGAACCATGAGAACAAGTTCTGTGGATGGATAGATATCCCGTTATCTGAAAAGGGCAAGCAGGAGGCTATATACGCTGGCGAGTTGATCAAGAAGCACAACCTTGATCCTGACATATTGTTCACGTCCAAACTAGTCCGATCAATCGAGACCGGGTTGACTATTTTGGAAGTCTTGCACAAGCCATGGATAGACCATATCAAAACTTGGCGATTGAACGAACGTCACTATGGCAAGTACCAAGGAAGAGACAAGCATGAGGTTTTCGTTGAGTTGGGCAAGGACAAGGAGAAGTTCCAGTACATCAGGAGAAACTACCATGGGTTGCCGCCACTAGTCGAAGTGGGGGAGGACGCATCAATTGACCAACGATACAATGATATTTTGAACAAGGACATACTACCACGTGGAGAGTCGTTGCTGATGGTGATGGAGAGATTAATTCCCTTTTTCAAGTACGAAATCTTGGACAACGAGATGATACAAAAGAACAAGACGGTGTTGATAGTTACCCACGGATCGATAGTGAGAAGCTTGATCAAATACCTCAACCACGTCAGCGACGATGACATTTCCAAGATCAATGTGCCCACAGGCATCCCGTTGGTGTTTGAGTTGAATGATCGTGGGGAGTTGGTCAAACCGTACTACTACCTTGACAAAGAGAAGGCTGAGAAGGGGATTGCAAAAGTTAAAATGGAGGGTCTAGAAACAAACAGACCTAGTAATGGCAAATTGTAAGTAGAAAAAATAATAGGGGTAATATATATAGACATGGTGTTCTTTTTTCTTTCGAAGCGTGGTAATAGTAGAGAGATGCATACCTTCCAACAAGGCAGTTGGTCTAGAAGAGTTGTAGGGGGTTCTTTTCTTTCTTTTTCTAGGCGTATGTAATTGAATTAGGGCTATGCAGATGGTATGCGACATTTCTATCTCTTTGGCGTACAGTAGTGCGGACATCGGGTATTTAGCACATTGGGGATACTAGCCGCAAAAAGCGCACACTACCCTTTTCCATCTTCTCCTGATGAAGGCTCCGTGTTTTTTTTTGTGATGGCTGATGAGGATGATAGCGGCACGAACATTTGCATGGGAAGGGATTAATCCGAGTGCAATTTACAAAACCCGAGTGAAACGGGATGCGACGAAATAAATGTGACCATAACCTTCATGTGCGACACTTGACAGGAGAACAGTCTAGATTGACCAACAAACACAGAGAGGAGTAAAGTAATGGTTTGTAGGCGCATATGATATCTTTGCTTTTTGTTGTTGTTGTAGCGGTGGTGGTGGTGGTGTGGGCTCTGTTTGCTTGTTTTGGTTATGGTGAAAGTGACTCATTGTTTGTTGCTTTTGTTGCTTGGGGGTATTTGTCCCCCCTCTCTCTTTGTTGTTGGGTAGGTGTCTTAAAAGCGTATGTGGGCCATGTAAACAGATGGGTCCTCTGATTATGGGTGCGTGACATACACAATGCTAAATCCAAACTTATTTCCGCGGTGGAAATGTATTAATCTCAAGGATATACGTCGACGCCCGGGGAGCCATCAAGAACACATGACTTGAGGTATCGGGGTTATACCCTTTCCGGACGTGTTTAGCGGATACCTGCTAAACCACTCTCTTGACCATTGCTTTTTCCCTGCTTTAGTAAGTATTTGGGTTGCTGTTGCTGTTGCTGTTGCTGTTGCTGGTGGTGGTGGTGGTGGTGATGATGTGTGAGTGTTTTGCGTCTTCTTTGTATGTGAGTGTGTGCGGTAAGAGATCGTACAGTTGTTATGTAATACCGGGAAAAAGAAACAAGAGGCTGACACTGTTAGGGTCACTCGGCCGGACTCAAAGCGGTGTTAAAAATAGGCAGTCCGACCACCCCCCTCCAGCAGCAACAGCCACAAAATGAGTCAGGGAAACGTCGTACAGCTTCAATCTGCTACTCATTACAGACGTGGAACTTAGAGATAAGTGGAATAGGGGGGGGACAGAAGCACAAGAGAAGGATCATGGAATTCGTTTAGAGCATGGCAGTGTGGATTCAGATAGCAGATTGAGAGTAGGTAGTGTACATGTGCCAATGGAATGTGATGGAACGTTAAGGAACATTTTACCTGAGTTTACTTTGTTAGGTAAATTGTGTATTACATAAGCAACTCTATTTCTTTTTTCTTCTCTTGTGTGTGTCGTGTGTGTCGCATGTGTTTGTGTAACTTATGCAGTTGTGTACACATCATTCACTTTCGGTTTTTACTGTGCTGTGGGTGCGTGCGACATTATTCTTTCTCTTTCTTTCTGTGTTTACTGTGTAGATTAATAAGCGGATGTCTACAGATAATGAGGGGAGACATTTTGCTTTCTGTTATAAAATAAAACTCACACTCTCCTCCTCCTTTTTTTTTCTTTTACATTTTTACAACCCACTTCTTTTTCTTTCTTACAGCCAACTTTTTACAACCAACCGCAACCAACTAGAAAGAGAAACAACACCAGATACCTTGATTACAGCAGAGTAATGACTTCATTAGCTATCTTACCACAATTAAAAAGAACTATCACAGACATCATGGACGAAGAATTGTACCAATCCCCGTCATCCCCATCTGTCAACACCACAACAGCAGCTAACAATAACACTCACACTACTTTTAACCAGTTCAACAACGCAAACACACCCACAAGCAACAACACATTCTACAACAATAACACCAACAACAACAGCCAACCTATGAACTACAACTACAACTCGTCCAGAAACTCCATCAACTCATCGCCTAATTTAACCACAACCACAGCAAACTTGGCTCAGCCTACTACAAACTACAACTTGGGCAACGTTCTAAATATACCCGACTCGTTCTTAGAACAATTGGCATCACAAGAATATATCGATCACTTGAAATCCCAACAGCAACAGCAACAACAAGTTGTGTTTGATTCTGACGATATGTTTGCCCTGGACTTTACATCTCAACAGCCACAGCAAGTCAACCCATTCAACGACTATGGTAATCCAAACTCATTTATTAGACCACTTCAACAACAACAACAGGCTCAAGAGCAAGCTCAACAACAACAACAACAACAACAACAGACACACGACGCTAACGCTCCATTACCTCAAACTTTCCCAACCAGAAGGAGAAGAAGGATTACTTTGTTGAACGAGGCTATTGATGGAACATCGTCAAACAAGAAGAAGCATTTCGATGAAGAGTACATGTTGTACAATCCTGACATTTCGCCAGGTCAAATTGTTAACCAGAATGAATTGGATTCTTCTTTGATTATTCCTCCAAACAGCAACGACTTGTTTTTGTCTGAACAAGACCAGGCTAATGCATTTGCTAATGACTTGATCATCCCAGGTTACGAGAACGATTACTTGTTTTTGGATGATGATGAAGAACAAATTGAGGAAGATGTTTCTGACGACGAAGGTGACAACTACTTCCAAGTTGACGAGGACTTTGATGATTTCATGATGAACAACACCAACACCAACTATGAGGATTTCTCAAACTTTGACACCTACACAAACAACACTACTCCTACCAGCACCACGACAGCCAACGATGATACCGTCAAGATTGAAGAGCAACAACAACAACAACAGCCAGAGGTATTTGCTCAGCCAAGAGAAGTTTCTCCGTCTGCCATTTCGTCTCAAGACAATGACGACATGATGGTTGATGTTGATGACGAGGTTCCCGCTCCACAACTAGAAGTGCCTACAGTTCAACAGCTCAAACACACGCCTAAGAAATCTGGTGGTAAAGAAGGTGCTGGAAAGACCAAGAAGCATCATTCTTCTCATTCGATATCTGGTGCTGAGATCACTGCTAACAATCCTAACCATCAATGTAACTTGATCAATCCAAGTACTGGCGAGCCATGTAACAAACAGTTCTCGCGTCCTTACGATTTGATTAGACATCAAGATACTATTCATGCTACTATGAAGAAGATTTTTAGATGTGTTATTTGCGAGGATAGATTAAACGGTGGCCCAGGTAACGGTAAGGACAAGACGTTTTCCAGAGGTGATGCATTATCTAGACACATCAAGATAAAGCATGGCTTAGTTGGTCAAGATGCTTTAGATTTAATCAACGAAGCTAAAGCCAACGTTGAGTATGTCCCAGTATAGTAGGACTGGATAATTTGGGTCGGTTAATTTACTTTTTTTTACATATTTTCACGGGTTTTTTTTTCTTAAAGGGTTTTTTTTATTATTTTTATATTATGGCGTACACAAACTGGTTTGATTTTACTTTTTTTTTAATACCTTATACACTTATATAGTTCTTCTATTTTTTTTATCATATCAAATACATGTACATAGTATTCGTTACTGATTACTTTGTACTCTTTCGTTGGAATACCATAAATAAATAAATACATTATTATCTACAAAAACGAAAAAAGTACATGCTGTCTGTCTATAAATGTCTGTCTCTCTCTGTGTTAGACAAGGACTGATCCGGACCTCGATCTAGACGCTCTAATTCTATCGCCAATCGACTCCTTCAGTTTCTCTGTGAAATCGTCCATCTCTATTTCCGAAGACGACGGGGTCATCATATCATGAACAATATCAGTAATCAGCTGCTCACTTCTCTCCAGCGCCTCCACAAACCCGACCTCTTTCCTCCTTGGGTTCGTGTCCAAATACTTAAACTTCAAATATTGGTATGCAATGTAAATATCCAAACTCATCTGGAACAAGCCGGCAATGAGGAAAATCACCAGGATGTTCTGGGCGCCGTACAACAAGTACGAGATCTTTGTACAGTCGCCGCCTAGCCAGCTCAACAACAAAATCACCTTGAAGTTCTTGACCAGCTGCAACCTATTCAACAACAAGATCTGGGGCAATGGCAACAAGCTCTCTATGAACAACCCCAAGACGCCAATCACGTTCGCATACGTTTCATTGTCGCGTAGCCAGCCAGTCAACACGCCAAACACCCCCACGAACCCCGCCACAAACGCCCAGTACCGGCGCTCCTGCTTCCACTGCCAGAACAAGAGCGGGCGGCGGTAGTACACGTCAAAGAACCGCAACACCTGCGCCACGTACGTCACGGCGTACCCCCACACGTACCGCGCCGTGTCGCCCGAAATCAACTCCATGGACCCGACCCAGTCGCCGCGCCAGTACAGCTCGTGCTCTAAGGTCGCGGAGCTAAGGCGGCGCGGGAGCCGTGCGTTGAGCTCGTTCTCAAACACAGGGAGCGGGCTCAAGAGGTCCGGGTCGTATGTGGGCGGCCGGTGCTTGAGCGAGACCTTGAGGAGGAGCGCCTGGATGAAGATCATCACTATGGACTGGCGCAAGAGGGTCGGCTCGTAGGGCGAGCAGATGTAGTAGTAGATGCGGAGAATGGCGGCCATGAACATGGTGCAGCAGATGTCGAGGGAGAACCCAAGGGAGGTCTGGCGTTTGTGGATGCTGTAGCAGGTGGACCCGTAGGAGAATAACGGGGTGAATGTCATGAAGATGTTGACGCAGATTTGCACGTCGGGGAGGTACTCCAAGTAGGGTTGGTAGTCTTCAGGCAAGAACTTTAACATGATGCAATGGTTGGTAGTATGATGATGATGGTGGTGGTGGTGGTAAAGGTAGAAGAGTTGGTAAGGATGGCTGTGGTAGCTGTGGTAGTGTTGTTCATATGTATATGGGGGTTGCGATGTGTGTTTTTTGTAAGTTTGATTGGCTGATTGGCTACCTGGCGTTTTGTATAAAATTTTGAAAGGTCCCGAAAGTTTCTTCTTCGTTATTTTTTATTTTGCTTGTTTTTTCACAGAAGAGCGAGAGGGGGGAGAGGAAAGATCCCGCACGGAGATCTTTCATCGAGGGATTCCACTGTCCTCCGCGTCCCAACTCTCGCTGGCCGACGTGGCCACAACCAACTTGCGATCGACCTACATATCGCCGGAGGGCTTGGACCAATACCAGGCTGAATCGGGATCTCATGGACACACACACACACACACACGCAAAAATTTCTTTTATTATAGGGAATCACACAAAACTATACAGACAAGCCATGGCGAGCTGTCATAAACGACGAAGTAGAGGATTGCGTGTGGTGTGGTAACAAGTATCCAAACCGGGGCGCAGACAACAACCCACTCAGCAGCTGTTGCTGTTGTTCCTCATGGTACCAATTCGAAATTGCTTGATCAACATCAATAAACTCGTCTTCTATCTCCTCCAGCTCTTCCGTCAACTCCTCTTCCTCTTCGCCTTCTGCAGCTATGATTTGTTGAAGCATCGGCGAGTGAATGACTTCTTCAGCAGCACGACTTCTTCGGGATTGGTTATACCTGAACCCTCTAAACAAATCGCGTCTCGTGTCCGACTCTTCTTGATTTTGCTGATCTTGTTGCTCAGGTTGCTGCATATCAGTCGGATCAATAAACCTACCGTGATTCAAATCGAAATCGGGGCTCTGGACAACCTGTTCAATTACTCTGGTACTGCTATTATTAGCCCCCGATCTCTGCTGGTACCTGAACCCTCGATACAACTCCCGCTGGTTCTCTTCCTCCAACGAAAGCGCAATGGCACGCTGTATATCATTCTCATACTCCTCTGGTCGCTGCTGCAACCTCTCACTCTGGTGGTGCTGCAGTTCAACACTGTGGATCAACCCAGGCAAGACGTTATAGAATTCACCGTCATCGACCTTGTTGATCTCCCATAAGTTGACATCTTCAGGAACGATACGCAACTTGATCAACTTGAGAATCACCTTCTTTAGGTTCTTCTTGTTCTTGATCAACTTCTTGTTGATTCTTAACACCGGGATAGAGTACCTTGGGTCAAATGATATGAGGTCGACTTTGCGGTGCAAGTGCTCTCTGTATGGTGGCGAGTAGTCATCAACGGGCTCCCGCGGCATCAAGCTAGGCGAGTACTCGTCTAACGGCGGTGGATCAATCAAGTCCATGGAAAACATCGAGACGTCGACTCTTGCGTTTAATCGAGCAATAATGGCGTTTCTCGTTTCTTCGAGCGTACTTGTTGGTCTTTGACGTGGAGGAGGTTGTTGCTCCTGTGGTTGTGATACCTGAGTGTGCTGCTCTTCTTCTTGAACTGGGTGCCTTTGCGGTGTCTCAGATGTCGGAGTCCGCTCTTCGTGGCTTTGCTGTAGGTTTATGCGACTTGAATGCCGTGCATGTGAGTTCAAATCGGGCGTGATGAGAATCGGAAGACGGACATCGGACATAGGATGAAGGGTGCTATTACTAATATCCTCCTGCTGTTGTTGCTGTTCTTGATGATCACTGGAACTTCCTTCCCGGATACTTTCTTGGTGTCGCAACTCCCTGGCTCTCCTTGCTCGCCTGCTGTTTCGCGCCTGACTTCCGGTTCTTTCTAAGATGCACGCAACTGCTTCCATTCGAGTTGGCTCAGGGGCATCGTGGTAGGCCGTGTTGTTTGACACCTGCAGCGAACTAGAAGGTTCCATACTGGTGGATGCAACGACGAAAGCCGAGGGTGTATTGGTTGTTGTTTTTGCTGCAACAGTAATTCTAGGTGCTTCCAAATTTGCGGTTGCAGCACCGTCAGTGGTTCTAGGTATTTCCATGTTCTCATTTTTCCGTCTCGGACGGCTACTCCTAGGCAGGGATCCGTCCTGGATCACTGCGTCAACAAGCGAAGCAACCTGACGAGGACGCGGACGCGGACGAAGAGTAACTTGCTCAAATCCGGATGGCATTTCTGAATCACTGTCGTTGTTGTTCCCCTCATCACTGGCGTAGTTGTCAAGAATGTCGTTTATTGGGTATGGTGGGTTTGGTTGCGGTTTTCGTCTGGGCGTTTTCGCAGGATTGCTCTGGCTCAGCTTGGCTTTCCGCCCTTTCAAAATCAAGGACTCCCTCGATGAAATGCTGGGCCGTCTGTCTCTATAACTGCCTCTCAAAGGACGTGATCTATTGCTAACAACCCTATCTCTCTCGCGGCTCCGTATTCGACTTGCGGCTTTGGGAGGTGTATTGGACGTGGACGACGAGGACGACGGCCCTGTTCGCTGCTGTTCACCATTCAAGGAATCTTGGGAGTTTGCCTTCTTGGATTTGTAAGTATGGGTATTCGGAGAAGACTGTCTTTTCTTTCTTTGCTCACGAGGTGTTATAGGTTCATGTGGTGGTGGTATTTCCTCTGGCGAAGGCGTTCGGTTCAAGCTACCACCTGGAAGGAGAATCCTTGTTGATTTGTAAGCTATTCCTTTAGTTGGTTCATCTGGTTTTGGGGACGTTCTTGGTGAAAGTCTCTTTGGTTTTGGTGTACGTTCTCTGGGCGACGATGTAGCGGTGGTGGTGCCGTGTGGTGTTGTATTTGGAGGTGTGGGTGTTGCAGATGCAATCGCAGATTTCTTTGTGAAAATGTTAAGCACCATTACTTCATGCAAGAGAAACGAATGATGAGATGGGAGGAGTAGTTGAAACAAGGAGCTTGAAAGGTGGTGAAGACGAAAATGATGAAGAAGGAGTTTGAAATATGTTCTATTTTTATCCTGTTGGTTTTCCTTTTTTTGACGTTATGTTTTTGCTTTGTAGGGCGTAGCTGATTTGTGTATTGGTGCCAAATACGGTTGCGATGATAGCTGTAGGTGGCCCAAAGAAAAAAAAATTAGATATCCGAAATAGGAAATAAAAGACTTTGTAAGTTTCGAGGTTGAATGAAGTTTGTCAATCGGAAACAAAGACAAGACAAAATAGGAGAACGGTTATAATGGGAGTTGAGCTCGAGAAGAAGAAAGTGGAAAGTAGGTTGGTGAAGTTGAAATGTAATTGTAATCAGATCATACAACAAACTGAGTGTGACAAAAAGTTCAAATCCCACCATCGCCAACCTAAATATTATACTACACACTCCACAATGTTCTTAAATCCACCATCACTACTCCCCTCCTTTCTTCTACCAACTCCATGCGTAGTGTGACACCAGTCCCCATCGTCTTAGCCCAAGATGTTGCCCCATGTAGCCCACGCCCTCATCGTCTTACTGCCTTCCTTAAAACCAAGAAAACAAGGTTACACCTCAACCCAGATCACAACAAGAAATCACCCGTTGATTACATAATCACCACTCCTAAGAAAAACCTTAACCACAGAATTGTGTTACTTCCTTTGGCATGGTTAAGATAAACCAAAAGGCTTGGTGCTTTCTCCTTTTTTGCAACTGATGAGGTATGGCAGGATCAAAGTAGGATTCGAATGGTAAGGCATTGCATGTATAAAAAAACGGCTTGACTCTCTAAACGATGCGCATTGATTCAATGGCAATTTAACCCCAGACAACCAAGAGATATTGTCGTACTTTGATTGACTAGAAAGATTACGGGGCACTGGAGTGGAGTTTGGGTTTGCTTCTCGCTAGCAATTGATACTGGACAGAAGCGATTAACCATGTGTTGTCTCAGGGTGTACGCCACACACCGCACCCATCTCTACAAATCGATTCTGATTCTTGAATATGTACGAATTACTAATATATAAATAAACAATCAAATAACTGCAGAGGGATTGTCAAGCATGTGTTGCCAGTACGAAAGTATTGTAGCCTTCATACAATCCCCACACACTTGCAAAACCCATTTTTTTCAGGAACTTCAAGTGGCAAAAGAGCAAAAACTCAATCAATTCTTCAAACAGACAATGTCCAATTCAATTGATTGATTGATTGATTGATTGATGCAGTGCAGCATTGAGTATGTTCTTCTTAGTTGTGACAGGTTTATTGGGCAGTCTTACCGTTCTTGTGGTCGTCCAATTCCTTTTCCAACTTGTCAATGGTTTCTTGTTGTTGTTGCAACTTTTCCTTCAACTTCTTCAATTGGGCAGCCTCTTGTTTCTTGATGTAGACGTTCTCCTGGGCTCTTTCCTTTTCGGCAAAGGCGTCCTTGGATTGTGGGATGGCGCCTTCAGTCATGGCGATTCTGGAGGTGGAGAACAATCTGGCGTTTCTGGCTCCTCTGATGGAAGATCTAGTGATTTGGGACAACATTGTAGGAATAAGTAGTAGTAGTTGGCTGAGGGTAACTGTATGTGGTGGGGGAGGGAAGAAAAAGAGTAGCAATTGAGTGGGTGGAAAAGCAGAAAGAAAAAACAGCCGATTTATTAGTGGTTGCTCATGCCAGAGAGTGAGAGAGTGAGAGAGTGGGTGGATTTGGTGGCCAAGAAGGGAGAGAAAGGGAAAAGTGAGTGACTGCAAGATGGAGACAACCACCACACTAAGCAAAAAAATACTGTTTGTACCACACGGAGCACCAATGTGCACCTCCCAGCCGAAATACTGCACACAGCCCAAACATGGGAATCCTATTGGCCAATTGCACCCGGCCCATGGGAATACCTACACTGCACTCCATTATATCCACATCCCACAAAAGCTACTAATGTATGTGCCAAGTCCTAGTTACAGCATCAGTTGTATATTTACACGAAAGAATAACTAAAACAAACCACCAGCAACACCTCACATGTTTCTAAAAGGCATGTATCTGGGAGTCCTATGAACAGTCGACAACAACCCCAAAGACCTAGCATTTCGGATAGCAGCAGTTAGTTTTCTCTGGTTCGCACGACTCAACCCAGTGTCGAAACGCGACTTTATCTGTCCAGTAGAGGTCAAGAACTTCGACAATATGTCTGGCATCAAGTACAAGTTCATTGGATCAATACCAGTCTTTGCAAATGGGTCAACCATTTTCACATTCTTTTGGGCTATGTCGTCCATTGCCACTTTGGTGAGAGTGAAGTCAAATGGATTATACGTTTCCCCAAGTCTGAAACTTCTCGTATACTTAGCATCAATGACGGCGGGAGGGTCACGTGACTTAATCACGGTCTCCTTCAATTTAAGGTAGCTCTCTTTGGCATAAAATGGAGTTTGGGTTTCTGAGCCTCCCCATACAACGTCCGATTTCAAAGTTTCAATGTCGACGGGGTTTCTTGGTGAGTCATCATAGTCGGAGCTTTTTGGAGCTTTGCGCAGGGCAACGCTGGAAGATAAGAAACGTCTGCTCACCGGGGCAGCAGCTATTCCTCTAGACAATCTCAACGTAGGAAGCATGTGTGTGTGTCTGTGTGTATGTGTCTATTAGGGGGTATTGGTTGTGGTGTTGTAGAATCACGAAGGGATTGCTTCCAAATGCCTGGTCCGTACTTTTCCACCCAGTAAAAATTTTCAGGTAATCCATTTCGAGTGCATTCTCGCAAATCAAGAAGGTCGTGCACCAGTTTCCAACTCTCATTCTCATTCTCAACGAAACAAATTTTTTTGTTTGTGCGTGGTTTGGACAATTATCATCAACCATCACTTGCAAGCCTAAAATCTAATTAATAATCACTAACTTCACAACAACTAGGGTCTAGAAAGACAAAGCTCACTTTACCACTACAACCAAAAAAATAACTCATTGCTGGATCACAAGAGTTATCACCGCTGTCTTTTTATTTTCATTACATTTGCACAGGGCTTCATTGTTTTTTTCTTTCCCGTTCTTCTACCCTTTTTTTTTGACGTTGCCGTGGCAAATCACCAGCCCCTTCCATTAATAGTTTCATCTTATATAACTATTCCCACTACACAACATATTACACACTACATAACATGGGGGAACGAGGACCAGACCAGTGGTTGGAACAAATCAAAAAATGCATAGCCTTATCCGAATCAGACATGAAGCAGTTGTGTGAGTTGGTTAAGGAATTATTAATGGAGGAATCAAATATTCAGCCCGTTCAATCGCCAGTCACCGTGTGTGGTGATATCCATGGCCAATTCCATGACTTGTTGGAATTATTCAGAACGGCAGGTGGGTTACCTTCAGATGACAACCAGACCAACTTCATCTTCTTGGGGGATTACGTCGACCGTGGCTACTTTTCCTTGGAGACTTTCACCTTGTTGATGGTTTTAAAAGTCAAGTACCCTCATAGAATCACCTTGGTGAGAGGCAACCACGAGTCGAGACAAATCACCCAAGTTTACGGGTTCTACGAAGAATGCTTAACCAAATACGGATCAACTACAGTCTGGAAGTACTGTTGTCAAGTGTTTGATTTCTTGACATTGGCCGCCATAATAGACGGCAAGATATTGTGTGTCCATGGTGGGTTATCGCCAGAAATCAGGATGTTGGACCAAATCAGAGTTTTATCCAGAGCACAAGAAGTTCCCCACGAAGGTGGGTTCTGTGATCTTGTCTGGTCGGATCCTGATAACATAGACACCTGGGCTGTTTCTCCAAGAGGTGCAGGCTGGTTGTTTGGATCGAAGGTGTCACGAGAATTCAACCATATCAACAACTTGCAATTAATCGCAAGAGCGCATCAGTTGGTGATGGAAGGGTTCCGTTATCATTTCAAAGAGAAGGACGTGGTTACCGTTTGGTCAGCTCCTAACTATTGTTACAGATGTGGTAATGTTGCTAGTGTTATGCAAGTTGACGAGGATTTAGACCCCAATTTTAAGATTTTCAGCGCTGTTCAAGATGGTGATTTGGCAGTGAAGAACAATACTAACAAGACACAAAGAAGTGATTATTTCTTGTAACGATTTGATGATGATTGAATATGTCCAACCTTTTTTTTATTTGATGATGTTTTAAAACAATAGTTACCCAAATTTTTTTTGTTTATTATAGAAAAAGAAAGAGACTGATATGTGATGCTAAAGTGGTGTACCACCCTCCACAGATCCCCAAATTAGACACTTGACACCACTTGGCATTGATTGACGACTTACAAACTCCACCCTTTTAGATTTCATGTTATATGTGTGACGAATGCAAGATGGCAGTTTGCTTGTTTCATTTTTGCCCATTTTTCCTTTTTTAGTTTTTGATAATTACAATCTGTATAATAGTTCTATTTCCAAACTTTACATTCTTTTAATGTTTATTAATAATATAAATATAACTCTAGTTTACTTCTTTGTCTTTCTTCTCTTTCTCTTCAAACCAATGATCTTTTTGACATCATCTGAAAGACCGGATTTATTCTTTGGTTCGGATTTAGCAGCAGAATCGCCAGATGACTTAGCACCCTTGTTCATGTTTCCCTTCTTCTGAGATCCCTTTCTACCCTTCTTCTGTTTCTTATTACCTGACTTTCCGCCCTTCGCATCACCTTCACCTTCACCTTCATCATCATCACCGTCCTCTCTCTTTCTTTTCTTACCGCCATCCTTATTCATATTCCTAGCAATCATCTCCTTCTCTCTTCTTCTCTTAACAACCTGGGCGTTCTCAATAGCAAACTCCACAAT
>JAJSEA010000554.1:0-14504 GCA_026724345.1 Candida sp. AC06 | reverse complement strand
TACAAGGACTTGAAATTGAGATACGCCGGTAGAGACCCAAGTGCTTCTGTTGCCGCTGGTTCCAAGTCCATGCACGTCGCTGAGGAAGAAGAAGTGATAGCTGAGACATTTCAATAAGACAGTCGCGCTTGATTAGGGCTAAGACAATAGCTTTGTCATGAGTCAACTTGAGTGGGGGAGAGGGCAATAATTATTACAACCAACTATTCCGATCCTGTCTATATTTCTGTCTTTATCATTCAACCCATCCATCCATCCATCCAACCAACCATCACTACAAACCTTTTCTTTTTTTTTTATCACACATTTTCCCTCGAGGGAGAGCCAGAGTTACGCTCTTTGATTATATACAAGAAATAAAACAAAAAAATGAATTATTTATTATAGAGTTTTCCGATTTCTATCTAACATTGTAGTGTTGTAGAATTATAGCTTGTTCTCGCAAGATCTAAACAAGTCACACAAGTGGTCTATAACCCCCCAGCCGTAGCCGTTAGCGAACCTGCGTCTCACCACGATGTTGTTGTGTGCATCAGGCGGAAGGTTCACCAAGACTTTTCTCCACCCCCACGTATGGTACTTGTCAGCGATTTGCTTCTGTTTGTCCAATTTCCATTTACTGTGGTAGCGGAACACCACCGACGTCAACCATTCCAACGTCAGGTGTTTACTCCCGCCATCTTCTCCACCCGGTGGGGTGTCAAAATGGTAGTACTTGTCGTGGAATATGACGTGTTGCCTCTGGTCTGGGTTCATCAAGTATGTGTTTGACGGGACAGGTCCTATTATAGTGTTTAGTGCCGACTCTATGGCGGAGGCCCGAGGTGGAACGATGATGCTTTGCGAGCCCTCACTTGCGATAGACGTCTGCTCCTGCAACGAGTTCGACTCCGGTAGCACATCGCTGAACAAGGACGTTTCCGTGCCCTTTACAGTGAAGTTCTTGTACCTCTTTTGTCTCCGCGTCAAGCGGTGGTGCTGATGGTGCTGATGTTTGTGGTTCTGGTGGCTAGAAGCATCGTTGGAGCCAGAGCCTGTGTCTGAGCTATGCAGATCCAGGTTTTGGCTTTTCCCAAACCCAAAATGATGTTTGGCAGGTGGCTTCTGGAACGTGAGGTCGCTGAGATCTCCATTCCCGGTATCTGTAGCATCTTGGATATCCTTCACTACCTGGTTGTCCTCTTCGGGGATTTCCAGTACAGTATTACGGCTTGTGTTTGACGCAATGGGGTGGTTTGCTTCCTCAAGCTCAGGGTGTTCATTAATATGCCTGTACTTTTTGAGCTCCGACACATCCCCCAATGCTTCATAATCCAAATACAACAAGGCGGACGTCCTCAAGGGCACAATCCCATCATTGATTGCGTTTGCATAGACAACCAATTGCTCAAACTTTCCTAGAAACTTCTCCAATGGATCATCGGGCAACGTTTCTAGCACCGGTCTAAACGAGTCTCTCTTCTTTGAGTCGCCGATGCTGATATCGCTCCAAGCGGGGAGCCTGTTCAGCAATGTCAAATCACGGCCCGTCTTACCAAGCGTCCCGATATCCAAGACCCACGAGATCAAAAAATTCATCTCATTCAAAATCCCCAACAATGGCGAGGCCATGCAGATTAGATTGGTGGGCTTGATTTTGGCCTTCTCAAAGTAATCCACGCCTTTCGTTAACAAGATATATTTTATGGCATACAACTGAACCAATCCACCCAACGAGTGAGCTATGAATGAAATCTTGTCGAAAGTGTACTTTCCTTCTTCTATCAAATCGATGATGTAATTGGCAACATTGGTGCCCAACTTTTTCACACCCTTTTCTGTGCGCCCCGCATTGTACCGGTAGCCCCTGACCAAGAGGTTGTCCTTGACCTTCAGCTCGAGCTGGTCCTTGATGTAAAGCATATCTGCTGTTAGGTTGGAAAATATCCCATGAGTGACGATAACCAAATGGACAGGTTTCTCCGGGTGCTTCGGTTCGTTCGACCAAATATCGGCGGCCGTCAACTTCTTGACGTGCAACTGAGGGTTGTACACATGGTTGTCTGTGTCGGAGTCGATGTTGGCAGCCTCGCCTGCGTTGTGATGGTCTTTGCCGTTGGACCCTAAGCTGGTGAGCGTCTGGGCAACCATGTTGTGGCCATTCAATTTCTTCAAGTAGCGTAGATCATCGCCAATCAAGAGATCATACACCACCTCTGTTTTCGTTGTTATGACAATCTGGGACACAACTTCAACTTCCCATTGGAAAACACTATTGCCGCTGTCATTTGTGCCTTTCAACGAGTTCAGATTTAGCAAGAGCGTAGCGTTGAGTGATTGATTGGGCTTTATCTGATTCTCAAACACGATTTCGCTGTTCTTCTCAACGTCGTCTGGATGGAATTGCTTGCGGTAGTTGTAGTTGACGGGCACGACGTGGCAGTATAAGATGAAAGGTCCGCTTAACAAATGGATGGCTCTGATGGTTGTTTTCTCAACATTCTTGAGTCGCAAATAAATCTGCGACACAGAGGGGTCTATCCGCGTGTACTCGACTGTGTATCTGGAAACACCGCCTATTCGTAGACCGCATTTGTCACGGTACCATAGCGACGGTTGCACCGAGACCAGCATTACTGTGTGTGTGTGTGTATGTATGTATGTGTGTTGTCTGGCAACAAGAAGAGGATTTGTTTGTTTCACATGAAAGACACTGGCCCGCACAAGAGCGTTGGCAGCAGCACGCGTGGAAAAAAGTGGAGAGCGAGAGAGAAAGAAATGGCGACAATACATACGTGGAAAAGACCCGTGGATTGACTCTAGTAGCCTATATAGGAAAACATACAACCACAACCAGGCTAGTTCACCTTCTCTTTGAGATACTTTTGTTTCAAGTAGGCGAAGATCCCAACCAACTGGAACTTTCTGACTAACGCATACTCCACAATAAACCTTGGCACAAAGTTTAAAACATGGCCCAAGAAAGTACTCATCTTTCCACGGTAGTAGTTCAATGCTCCACCAAGTGTGGCATTCTCGAAATCGGTGACAACCTTGCTGGCGTACACAGCTGCAGGCATAGGCTTGTTCCTGACAGCCATTTGTCTTCTCGCATTGAATGCCTCGGTGATGCCTGGCACATTGTAAAGCGAAGTTTCTGGCAAATCTCTCTTGTCTTCAATATCAGTCTTGACACCTCCAGTAACAATATTTATCACCTTGACGCCAAATGGTTTCAACTCTAACCTCAAAGTGGCCGCGTACTGGTGGATGGCTGCCTTGGACGCCGAGTAGATGCACGAGAATGGGAAGGGGATAATACCACTGACTGAACCCGTGAAGCCAACAACACCTTTAGCATTGATAAGCAATGGCACCAACTCACGCGTTGTTCTTATGGCTCCAAACACGTTAACCTCGAAACATTGCCTCATCTGGGCGTCAGTCACATCGGTGGCAGGGAAAGTGCACGATTGTCCTGCGTTGTTGTACAAGAAGTCTAAGTAGTCATCGCCAGTTTCTGCTTCGATCAACTTACGGGCATCCTTGACACTGTCTAAATCACTCACATCTAACTTGAATATGTAAACTCCATAGTCGTCTTTCAACTTCTGCATGGGCTCCAATCTTCGAGCACCGGCAAACACTTTATATCCTCTCTTTGCAAATTCAATTGCAGTGGCATATCCGATACCAGACGAGGCACCGGTGACTAAGGCAACCTTTTGACGTTCACTCATGGTGATTGGGTGTGGTAATTACTGTGGGTGGTTGTTGCGGCGGGGCAAGAAAAAGTGAAACCAAAAAGGAAAAGGAAAAAAAAAACTTGTGCATAAATATGGAAGGAGGAGAGGATTCACCTCGGCAGAAAACTTAGCCAGAAGCGGAGATAACTTAGGATTAGCGTTGACGGCGAATGTTAGGCTGGCTGCTAATAGGAATAATTTCGCTATCAGAGAGAGATAAGGAATGCGGTTGGGAGTGATGTAGAGCTGTGAGTCCCGGAAGTGTGCCATTTCATTACTTTCACCGCGACAGCACCAGTGAATGCTTGCTTCATAATTGATCAAGGCAGGAACCAAGAGAGACTGCACTGCAAGAAAGTCCCGTCAGCACCACGAGTACCAACACTTCAAGTCATTTTTCATCTCACAACAGAGCACCACTTGCTTTAGCTTGGTATGAGCCATAGTTGCTCAAGATTGTCGTGCCACTTGCTCAAAAAGAGGAAAAAATAAGAACAGGGACAAAAAATTATCCGTCTAAATTCTTGCAACCAAACGGTAGGCAACAGGCATTCCGGACAGAATCAGCATACCCAGCAAGTTTCAGTTGTGTTGGTGGCAGATATGTCGGCGGGATTTTTCAAAGACATAAGAGGAAATAGCAGTTGTACCCTTTTTGGCGGTAATAGCAGTAACAGCGTTGGAGTCGCTACAGCTGCAAAACCAGAAGAACCAGTCAAAAGTCAGGACGAGAGCAACAGTTCAATTGGACCGGAGTTTGAGGTTGAACCTAGGGCACAGAAGGGTGGTGTTGGTAGTCAGAATGAGAAAGGTGAACCCAAGAAGGAGTTGGCTGAGCTCTCAAAGAAAGAACCACAAAGGAACAAGCTATTCACGCCTAAATTGTTCACGTCCAATGAGAGCCAAGGCGATGGTAAAGTGAAGGAGAAGAAGCACTCAAACCACCGTAAGGAGAAGATGCAAGTGCATACACCTGTCACTAGCTTTGAAAACTTATCAGGAAGATCATTTTCGGACTTGCTTGGGCAGTTAGAGGCAGCCAGCTTCAGCTCGGAAAAGCAACTAGAGGAGAAGAGGCGGAAGCTCAAAGAGTACGAAAAGGTGATATTGCAGAAAGAGAAGGAGGTCCAAAACTTGGTCCGAGTGAATGCGGATCTAAGCACGAAAGTAACTGACTTGTCTGGCACTGTTGAGAGCATCCATACAGAACTTGCGACATTACGAGAACAGAAGAATTATTTGGAGAAAACTTGCGACAAGAATGGAGACGAGTTGGCCCACTATAAGAAAAAGATCAATGACCTTGTGCGTTCTACAGAGAGTTTAAGGCTGAGCTTGAAGGCAATCAAGTCCCAGGTCCACACACAGGCACAAGTTCAGGACGCAGAGCTTCTGCAAAAGGCGTTGCAGATAGACCAGTTGTCTGGGATGTTGTCGGAAGAGAAGTTGAAGCTGAGTGATCTTCTTAAGAAGTTGACAAGCAAGTCTGAGTGGGAAGCACAAGCAGCGGCCGAGCACGCAAAGTTGGGATCGATATTCGAGAAGAAGCTAGGCGACGTGCAATCCGCATTGCAGATGGTTACCAGTGAGAGCCACGAGCTCATCACCGGTCTAGAAGCATGCATTTGCAGCAAGAATGAATATGTTGTGGATACATTAAAGGAGATATTTGCCAACGGTGTAAGCGCGGAGGGCACCAAGTTGATGAACGCATTGGAAAGTGGTAGAGAGACGGGGGTTTCGAGAGTGGTCTCGGAGTTGCACGAAGTTGCCAACAAGATAGAGCACCAGCTTTGTGAAAGCGAAGGCAGAATAGTTACGTCAAATCAACAGTCAGCGTCTGACATTTTGAGAGTATTAGAAGAGCAAGGCAAGGAGAAAGCGGCGTATGGTTTGCAAGTTAATCAACTACGGGCAAGAATTGTGGAATTAGAAGAATGCATACGAGAGAAATCCGCAGAGATTTCTATGGAGAAGGAGAAACGTGACGACGTTGCCGGCAAGCTCCAGGAAGAGATACACCAACTTCAGTTAGCTTTGCTGAAACATGAAACCTCCACAGAAATGCTAGAACGTGAATTGAAAGATAAATCAGCTGCGTTGGAAAAGCAGAATGCGGTGCTAGAAAGTATGAAATCGACATCACTTGAGAAGGAAAGGATCAGTCTACAGGAGGTTTCTCAAGCTCATGCAATTTTAGAGGAAAGAGAACAGAGCTACACCGCTTTGAGAGGTAAATCTATGCTGTTAGAGAAAGACGTCTCGAATCTACAAAGTGCTTGCGATGAAATGAAGCAATCAATCGAGTCCAAGACAAAGAGAATAGAAGAATTGGAGAGGGAGAAGCGTGAATGTGGTGCTGACTTAGAAGAGTTGATCAGACGGGAACTGAGCTTAGCGATGCAGCTTGAAAAGAGAGAGCAAAATGTGGTGAAGTTGGAGACGAAGCTACGTGATGCGGAAAACGTCCACAGTAGAGAGATTGACCAACTTCAAAAGGTTTTGCAATTGGAACGTGAAAAGGTAGGGAAACTAGAAAAAACAAATAGAGAGTTAGCCATAAAAGAAGAGCTATTTGACAATGAAAAGAAACTTCTCGAGAAGGTTTACAAGGATAAGGTTTCCTTTCTAGAAGGTTTGCAGGAGGAAGCCAACAAGACTTCCAGTACCTTGCTAACGAAAATGGACGAGCTCAAAGAAGGTGTTTCTGATCAGCTAACAAGGATATCTACTATGCAAAATTCCAGCTTTGATTCATCATTCAGAGAGAAAGAGCCGACAGCGGGAAGAATGGGGACCAGGGATACTTCGGTATATGGCAGTGCAATACTGGAAGCTCCAAAACAGGAGAACAAAGCCACTAGAGCCAAGAAAAAGAGAACCACCACCACAACAAGAGGGACCCCCGAAGAGGATATATTTTCCCTAGACAAGATCACCAGCTCACCACCAAAAAAGAGGGCGAAAAGAAAGTAAGCTCAGGAAGATATCGCAGAGCGCAGCTTGGCGCTTGGCTGGGGAATGGGTGGCATTTTGATTCCGCTGATGGGGTTAGTGATGCCTCGTGTGGTGATTTGATACACACTGGTGTGTATGTAACGCAGATCACACTGTCGCAAAAGGCATGCAAGGATATGCAAGTGTCCTGGAAGATTTTTCTCGGCTGTGGATGTTTGTGGGGCAGGAGAAGAAACAAGGTGGGAAGGATTAGAAATTTTCTTGTTTAAATATTATCTGCTGATTTGCTATTCTAAGAAAAACTCCGGGGAAGCAAGACGAGATGACAGGTACCGATTGAGGAAAGTGTATTTTTGCCGTACGACATCACAGGAGGTTCTGGTTTTGGGGATGTGTTCTAGAGAACCATAAGAGCCTGCCACAAATGGCGAGCCCATCGATTCGGTGGCTGATGGGCCAAGTTTGACGTGTGCTTTTATTGATGGTTGGGCGAAAGAAATAGAAATAATACTGTGCTGTGTAGGTGTAGATGGATTTTCTTTATTCAGGGAGATTTAATAAACTCCGTCTGGAGTTTTTGTGTAAGAATCTCCGGAGTTCGTTGCTGTCTGATTGTTTTCGCCTATTCCAAGCAAAAAACAAAGGCTTTGGTTAAGACACGGAGAGCGAGTGAATTGTGGGGCTGGTCGTGCACCACACAAACAACAGCTCTTGGGTGTGGGGGACGCAGATGAAACTATAAATTAAAATAAAACATGCCATCCCATTTCACAAGACCACAGACAATAGCAAGTGTCGAAGTGGAATAGCTGAAAAAGAAAAAAGTAACTCGACAATGAAGTAACCCAACTATTTTTTTTTTTACCTTCCGTGGTTGTTCTTTTGTGACTGGGGAGCGTCTTGTGTCCCAAGTCGGCCAGAACGGCGATGGGGCAAGGGAACTTTTTGCGGTGGTGTTTCACAAGGGGACAGACACACGATGTGCAAAAAGTCAACAAACCTTAACCTTCGTCATCAACAAAGTTTATCTGCTGGCCCTTTGTAGGGGAAGACGCGCAAAATGGCAGAGCATAAGGTGCTGCTGATGAAGCAGTGGTTTGGATGGTCGGTTGCTCGGTTTGTGGGTTCTTGCCCAAGACAGTCAATGCAGGTCGGCAAGGAATCAACAACAAAAAAAAAAGGGCGAGGACAAAAAGACAAAAGAAAGTGGCAAGGCAACTCAAGAACTAAAAAAAAAAAAAACTCCGAACTACCAATCAAACGAAAAAGAAATAAAAGCACAGCAGCATAAAACATAATAAATTATTCTAAAGCCTCATAGTCACACACACCGTTATCACTCTCTGAAATTGATCTCCATGGTCAGTGAGGAGCACAAGAGATCAACACGGCAGCAGACTGAAACTACACCAATGCTCTGGTGCTGGCCACAGGGGGAGCACGCCCTGACACTGCCGTTTTTCTTATTTGTTTTTTTTTTTTTTTTCCAGTGCACCTCGGAGTTGGTGTCCAGTTCTCCACCAAGTTAGAGGTGGGACACTTATCCGCATCACACTAACCACGATTCTGTTGGCTCTCTCTCTATCTCTCATGTGAACCAATGACCCCTTGTCTTCGGAGTTCGTAAACAGGCTACAAACACATTCACACTCATGTTCACCCGCAAGCTCGCATAACTCAACAATCTTCCCACACCCGCAAACCGTTTCGATTCAAATGCTTGGTTTTGCTCCCTTGCGGGTGAAAGAAACAATAAGGCCAGAGGAAATTTGGCTTTTGTCATCCCGCATGTAGAAATTCACTCGCACCATTTCTATGCTCCTCCACCTCTTCCACCACCACCACCACCACCACACACAAACCTACACAGAAACTTGACCCCACTTTGGCAAAAGTGCACCCATCTCTCGCTGTCTTTTTTTGTTGTTTTTTTGTCGGTGCATGCACGCAGGCTATTTTTCTTTGGTACCGCAAAATTTCTCTTTCTTGCACCTAACCCTAACCTCAGCTCGTAGTGGGCAATAGATGAACCTCTACAATAATATGCAATGTAAATAATAATCACACAAACAGCCTTCCTCCCCCCCAACAACAACAATGAAAATTATTAATGGGACTTTCATTTGGGCACTTTCTGTTTTTGCGGGAGAATTTCAAAATATAAAAACCATCGTGTTTCCCCCCGTCTTGACTCTGCCAAATCTTAATTTCATAACAACCCTTTTAGTTAAGCAAGCCTTTGTTGGTATAATTTTTCACCTCGACCCCCTACAAACATGCCTTCCACATCATCTCAGAAATCAAACCCTTCGTCGATCATCGACCCTGCAGACCACGCAGACCACCCAGTCAACAAGGTCCACATCGCTGGGGACGGCGGCGAGTTTGTCATCATCAACAACCACAAGTACTACAGACATGACTTGATGGCCGCTTTCGGTGGTACCTTGAACCCAGGTGCTTCCCCATGGCCCAAAATCAACATCAACCCTGCTCCACTTGGTTTGTGTGGCTTCGCCTTGACCACGTTTGCCTTGTCGCTCTACAATGCCCAAGCCATGGGTATCAAGATACCCAACGTTGTTGTCAGTTTGGCCTGTTTCTACGGTGGTGCCGCCCAGTTCTTGGCTGGGTTGTGGGAGTTTATTGCTGGCAACACCTTTGGTTTCACTGCCTTGACCTCCTACGGTGCCTTCTGGTTGAGTTACGCTGCTATTTTGATTGACAACTTCGGAATCGGTGCTGCCTACGAAGGCACAGAACAAATGGCAGACGCCGTTGGCTTCTTCCTTCTCGGATGGGTCATCTTCACATTCATATTGTTCTTGAACACCTTGAAATCTACCCTTTCCTTCAGTGCGTTGTTCTTCTTTTTGTTCATCACTTTCATCTTGTTGGCTTCCGGTGAGTTCAGCGGCCATGTTGGTGTCACCAGAGCAGGTGGTGTCATGGGTGTTATCACTGCTTTCATTGCTTGGTACAACGCCTTGGCCGGTACTGCCACTTCCACCAACTCCTACTTCGTGCCATACTCCGTTCCATTACCAGGTAACGTCATGCTCAAGAAGGATTAATCGTAACGCAATGTAACTATTATTAATTTATTTATTTATTTATTCAAAAGGGGGGCTGGAAACCAACTAATTGACTATACTTATCTTTTTTTTTTTTACTTAATGATTTATTATTCTATACGGGGACACATTTTTTTTTTAGGTTAATACACATAATATCTACTCTAAACTAGAACTTGCATTTGTAAGAAGAGGTGGAGTGTGGGGGTTATGACGTGCATTTTGATCACTTGTCCTGCCCATTAATAATACAACGTATATTCTATCTAAAACCTCATGCAAAACCACCCTTTCTTTTTCGCTTTCGTCTGACCGTGCCTCCAACTTGCGATGATAGAATTCGTGAAGAAGGTAGCCTTTGAGACTGTGTCTGAGTTTGGGTCTGTGATTGAGTCTGGGGTTGGGTCTGCGTTTGTGAAGACTGTGTCCATGTTGGCACTACAGGAACTTGAGAACTCAACCGGATCGAAGGCATCATCTGCGAATCGTGCTGGGTTGCCTGTGTTGCCTCAGTTCGTGTAAGCTCCTGATCTGCCATCTCGTGATCGTCTTCGTCCCATTGCTCTAGCAAAGACTGTACGTGAGAAGGTGCCTCAGCAATTGATTCGTCAAGTTCTGCCTGTAGTATCTCTGACTCGTACTGACATTTGATTAGCGCAAGCCCCATCAACACCGCTACTGCAACCTTGGACGATTCCTTATTGGCCTTCAGGTAGATGGTGCTTATCAATTGGTAGATATCGTTGATGTGCGTCTGCGTGGGCACGTCGTTCTGGAGCTTGCTCCTTTGAATAAAAGAGTTGTTGATTAAACTCTTGACTTTTAGTCGATTTGCCGGTAGCGAGCTCTCCAACTGAACAATCATATCGTCCAATTCTAAAATGTCTCTGATTTCAAGGGGCGGATTGCTGGACACATCAAATAAAGAAAAGTACCGCGCAAGTTTGACTTGGGAATCACCAATTCTTGCAAAGCCGCTGCCGAGCTCGTAAGCGTACCTTTGAATCTGTTCTATTTGTTGCGACTCTGTGCCACCATCTTGAGATTGCAATGCACCGTCCAAGGCTTGGAATTGCGCTCTAACCTGCCTCTGAGGGAAATGCTTGAAAAACTTGGTGGCAAGTTTCTGGTCAGCACCAGCCTGGGATTTAGATGGTAGTTGGAAGTCACCATCACCGTCGCCAGTAGCTTCTGGATCTTCGTCTCCAGCGGCAGCCAACGTTCGTGTATAGATCGCCAAGTCCGTAGTTAACTCAAAGATGATTAAGCTATTCCCCAATTTGTTGACACTAACCTGTCTTAGCTCAGAATCCTCAAGGCTCTTCCTTACAACGTACGGGTCTCGCAAGCTGCACGGCCGTTCGTTGCGTAGCCCAAAAGTGAACACAACAATGCAGGGGTTGATTTGTGAATAGACAAAGCAGGTGAACACTTCGGAACCTGAAATTTCCAACTTCAAAGATGGGTCTTTATCGTTGAGGAAATGCTTCCACGAAAGCAACCTTGTCATCCCGTCAGCAAAACTAAACCATATTAGCTCTTTGGAAGTTAGCATAAATCCGTAGTTTCCGACCACAACGAAATCTCTGATTCTGGACCATGTGTTTGAGGTAACTAATGTTTTGGAAAGTGCTTCAGCGCCTGAAATGGTGACTTCTGTGACCTTCACTCGCGATAACACCAATAGCTTATTCAGAGAGCCGGGAACGCAGAATACTCGTCTCCAATTTGATAATGACAACGCATCAGTGTTCATATCTGCAGCTATTTCAGACACCCGTTTCTGTATGTTGTTGATTTTCTTGTTGACCTTCCACACCCCAAAATTCCCCTTTGTATCGGCCATGGCGATTTTCCTCGAGTCATCGTTGTGAAACCTCACGTCAGCAAATGCGTTGCCAGCCAACGTGCTAGCTGCAACTTCACCCACCATTAGCAATTCGAGACTCGGCGTGTCCTTTGTGTAGCTGAGCCGCGATAGCACAACACTCAAGATGAACACGTTAGCCGCTGTCCGCACCGCTATTATCGCAAACTCACTAATCTTGTCACTAACTTCCACTTGTAGTATGGGATCAAAGACATCTAGCTGGTACGGAGACGACATCACGAGTTTCTCGTCGGCGTACTCACATAATGCAATATTCAAAACTGATGTGGCTTCACCGGTAACAAAAGTAATGGCGTCCACATAGGCATCTTGGGCCCTGACATACATGTCAAACATTTGCAAGACATTCCCACAGTTTGGATCGTAGGCGATATTCGACGTTAGTGTTTTGGATTCCACCAAGTACGACAGGATGATTTCTTGTGGGATATAGTTCTGGGATACGCTTTTGGGTGCTTTTGTCTTCGGGATGGTAGGTATCTTGAGACTATCGTACATGGAAGAACTTATGGTGAACTTTGACGTTTGACTCTCCACTAACTCAGTAGACTTGTCTGATTTAGAAGATAGCCTATCTGCGGCCTTGGTTAACCTTGGAAATAGGGCTCTGGCAGCACTCATCTCATCTGAAGTCTGATCCTGCAGTTGTGCGGCAGATTGGTCGTTCTGGTCCGCGCCATCTCTAGCACTTGGAATGGAGTCTATAGATACTAATGCATTCCCATATACCCCGTAGCTTAGTCGCACACCGAGTCCTTTCTTGTGTGGCCACATGGCATATGGGCCGGTAGGTCTGATGAAGCGGTACGAGTGATATCCGTTCTGGAGATCCTAGGGAAAGAAGAAAAAAATGTAAAACTCGAGAGCGAAAAATCAGAATCCGGACGCAGCAGCCCAGTTTTCATTCTGGTTGTCCAACAACTTCCACACTCCTTTAACAACACACAACACTTGTTCAATCATGAAATGGTTCTGGTGGGTGTATTTCACCGTGTTGATTCAATTGGCGTGTTCCGAGCAAGTAAAGTTTGATATTTACGGAGATGAAGAAGCCATAGACGAGCAAGCGGACAGCTTGGCAAACCAGTATGCGCAATTATCCAACAACTCATTGTTATGGGGTCCTTACCGTTCAGCCTTGTACTTTGGGCTTCGTCCAAGATTCCCACGTTCCTTGTTATCGGGACTAATGTGGTTCACGATGAGCGACTACCAGGGCGTGGGCAAGATTCGTCACTTTTATGAACAACACGACAAAATGTCCAAAGCAAACTGGGTTTCCTACGACCCAAGAATTGGTGGAAGACAAGTCATAGATGACGATGAGTGCCATATCAGAATCATCATAGATTTCGTCAAGAGTGAAGACGGCTTGTCGTGGGGTGTTAAAGTCAGAGCCAAGCCGCACAAGGGATTTGAGAACGTGGTGACGTCATTCATCTGGTATAGTGGATTGGAGGGAGAAGAGAAGTCAGTTGAGGATGGAGAAGAGGTCGTCTCTAGAACCGGATATTTCAAGCTTGAAAACCCAAGGAATGTCTTGGGGTACGATTCCAATGTCAAGTTTGCTGGGGTATCCCCGGAATTGGGTGCGTTCGAATTGGAGATCAACGACGGACCCAAAAGTAACAAGCATCCAGCTGGAAGATCAGATATTGACTCGGAGTTAGATCCAGCAAAGTCACACCACTACTCGTTGACTGTGCCGGATGATAATGTTTGGAGAGCAAGAGATATTTTCATGACCATGTTGCAAGAATCGGTTCAGCAGCTCATCCAAAAATTTGGATCAATTGAAGGTATCCCACCACAGAATCTATTTATTCTTAGAGACTTGCAAGACTTTGAAGGGAACTTGCACTTTGTGCAAAAGGTATACCAAGGTGCCTGTGAATTTGATATTGTCTTCACGAACGCATTGACACCTGCCACAGAGAAGATCACTTTTGACAACTTGAACTCGAAGATCAAGCAAGCCCTCGAAGAGTTTGATGCCAAGTTTGAGCAAAAATTCCAGCTCACTGCTCCTTTCACCGGCAAGAAATACAAAAAGTTTGCCAAAGAAGTCTTGTCGGGGTTGTTGGGTGGTCTTTCCTACTTTTATGGTGACCACTTGGTGGACAGAGAGACTGTTTTCGACGAGGACTCGTTTGAGAGTTACCAGTTGGAAGGAAAATCGGAAGGACCATTTGAGTTGTTCACCTTGGTTCCCTCCAGACCATTTTTCCCTCGTGGGTTTCTTTGGGATGAAGATTTCCACTTGTTGCCATTGTTAAACTACGACTCGGATCTTGTCTTAGATATCGTCAAATCGTGGTTCAACTTGATTGACGATGACGGTTGGATAGCGCGTGAGCAGATATTGGGTGCTGAGCTGAGGTCGAGAGTGCCTGCAGAGTTTGTGGTTCAAAGTCCGCAGATTGTCAACCCGCCAACATTGACATTGGTTCTCACGTACTTGTTGGATTCTATTGCTGAGTCCAAATTTGGCGATATCAACGAACCAAAGAACATTGATGAAAGATTGTCGAAAGAAAACTTGGGTAGCTTTGTGTTGCAAAACCCCGAGGTGTTGACCAACTACACCAAGGAGGTTTATCCGAAGTTGAAGTCCCACCTCGACATGTTCCGTCATACTCAGCAAGGATACGTTGAGGAATTCGACAGAGGAACCAACAAAGAGGCATACAGATGGAGGGGAAGAACCTTGACACATTGTTTGGCCAGTGGGTTGGACGACTATCCAAGGGCTTTACCAGCCGATGTGGCGGAGTTGAATGTTGATTTGATTTCCTGGATCGGTATTATGACAAGGTCGTTGAAGATGATGGCTGAGATCATAGAAAATGAAGAGGA
>JAJSEA010000553.1:0-14507 GCA_026724345.1 Candida sp. AC06 | reverse complement strand
ATGATCAAGAATACGATAATTCTTTTGGATAAAAACATAAAGGGTAGGTTGGGTAGTACAAGGTGAATGTTTTTTTGAATTGTCTTTTATTGAAGAAAGAGTCTGCGTATTGATGGTGTCTCTCTTTCTCGTGTCCGACGGTATCAAAGGGTGGTGTCGGCAGGGGTGGTGTCTCTCTATAGGATTGTCTAGAAGTACCTCTTCGTTTATACCGTGGGCTATGTAGTTTTATAATTATTACTCTAATGCAAATGGTGGAGGAGGGGGAGGGGGGAAACTGAGGAAATGAATGTAGAACAAAAGCAAGCAGGGACCAATGAAGAAAAAGATGTCTGCTTCTTTTGACTAATTTGTTTCAATCGGTGTGACTGTTTCCATGCAAAACGGGTTTGGTGAATGAATCTTGCAAAAATGTCAAAGCAATGGGAATCAAAAAAAAGGCAAAAGGTAAAGCCAAGTAGAAAAAATAGAAAATTTTTCCCGTTGTTTAATAATGCAGAAATAAAAAAAAAAACTCTAGCACAACATCGTAAACGAGTCACGTGAATGTATCACATGACCTTGTATTCATTTTTTTACGGATAATTAATTGAATTAATATACAAACATATATAAGATATAGACAGTCTATATTCCCTATTCTTCTTTCTTTGGCAAAAACACCCCTCGCAGGACATTTGCCTTCGTTTCATGTTCTGTAGTTGTGCCAGAAAACTCTTTGTAATATATACTTTTGCTTTTCTCTTTTTCTTCCATTTTAAGGTCTACCAGGTCCTCCCATATACTGATGAGGAGCGTTTCCGTTTCTTGGGAAATTTTGGAACTGAGGTGGTCTTTCTTTACCCCAGCCACACTTCAATGGTCTGCCGTTGAGATTGAAGCCAGCTAATTGAATAATAGCCAAGGCTGCTCTCTCATGAGTGTCGTATTTCACAAAGGCACAACCTCTTTCTGGGTGGAACTTAAAGTCAACTATGAATCCAAAGTTCTGTAAAAGTGGGATTATCTCTTGTTGCTGAGTGAAGTGAGCGATATTGCCCAAGTACACCGTGGTCTGCCAAGATGGCGTCTGTCTCAACACTATGTCGAAAGACTGTGGAGACATCACTGGCAAGCCACCGCTGTTATTCACATTGCTGTTGACGTTGCCTTGTCCGTTGATTGGTGCTCCCTGACCAATGTTCCCGCTGTTCAATCCTGGTAACATCAGCTGTGGTGGTTGTTGCAGCTGCAGCGGTGGCGCGCCGGGAGGCACTTGTTGGTTGATATACTGGTTGCTAGGTATCATATTCTGTGGGAACCCGTTACCATTCTTGTTGTTATTGTTGTTGTTGCCATTGCTGTACTGTCTGAACTGGCGGTTGTTATTACGGTAGTTTCTGAACCCGTTGCCGTGCTGGTTGTTGTACTGTTGCTGCTTGTGGGAAGCCCAATTACACCTGATAGCTCTGCCACCAAGCCACTCGCCATTCATCGTTTGCAAAGCCAACTCGGCATCAGCCTGCTCAGTGAACGTCACAAATCCGTAACCTCTGGATCTCGACGTTTGCATGTCCCACATAACGTGCGCCTGTTTCAACGATCCGAATTTCGAAAAGGCATTCTTCAACCCTTCGTCGTTGACTTCGGGACTCAAATCACCAACGAAAATATTAAACAAAGGCTCCTCGTTGTTCAATGTGTTGGCGATTGTAGCTGATTGGTAAGCCCAGTTTACCTTGATCTCAGCGTTATCGATCACCCTACCGTTCAAGGTGTTCAAAGCCATATCCGCATTATCGTTGGTGTCGTACTCAATAAAAGCATAGTTGAAACCGGCCTTGTTCTTGTCGTTCAACACCTTTATTGTCTTTATTGGATTTCCGCCAACGGAAAATAACTCCTTGACCATTTCCTCGGACGCAGATTTTGGCAAGTTGCCAACGTATAAAATGGTGTTGGAGACCTCACGGCCACCTTCGGTAGCGGAAGCCGGCGTCAATGGGGGTTCCTCTGGTGGCGTGGAAGTGGAGGTTGGTTGTTCCTCTGCTTGCTGTTGCTGTGGTTGTGGCTGTTGTTCTTGACCTTGGGAGGAGACTTGTTCTGGAGTACTCTCGGTGGAGGGGGTTTCAACTGGCTGTTGAGATTGTTCTTCTGGCTTTGTAGATTCTGACATTTTCTTTATAATTCCTTTAGGATGTTAACGACCTTATTTGACAAATAAAAAAATAGCTGAAATACAGATGATATCTTATATAAAAGGGAACAAAAAGTACAAGTAGTAGATTCTCTTTTTTTGGATTTTTCTTTGGGGTGGTTTTCTGGAAAACAAATGGATACAAAAAAAAAGTATAAAAAAAGGGGGAAAGTAAGGGGGGTGGGGGGAAAGGAGTGGTCTAATAAAGGCAGTTGATCATAAATTGATATGAGACTATCTATCCTTTGCTTTACTTGTGTCTTTTGATGGTGGTTTGACGTAGGCAACAAATAGTGGAAAGGTGAAAAAAGACTCACTTTGTTGTTGGATTTTTTTTTTCGGTAAGCAACTCGTTCACTAAGTTAACCAACTCTGGCTTTTTTTTCCCACACAAACAATTTTTTGGATTTTCTTACACACGAATCAAAAAAAAAGAAGTTGTTGGCCACAAAGACACAAGTTTTCTCTCTCTGCTTTTTCTTATTTATTTCTATTAAAGAAAAGAAAAACTGGCCAACATATTCTTCTTGGATCCTCTGCCTTTTCGTTTAGGCTTTTTCATGCTTCCTGGTGGGGAGAGGAATGCCAACGCAGGTGCACCAGTCTAACAACCACAGTTATGAAAATCGATCCAGCTCTGACACGTCTATCGGTGTCATTGGACAATCGGGCGTATTTCCGATCCCTTATCAACCGAATGTCGAAAAAGTCGAGCATCTTTTTTTGTAGGAGCCAGTCCGTAGTCGCGGGTTTTGTTCTTGGGCTGTACACCACGGGCTGTGGAACTATCGGGGACAAACAAGGGACCTAATGGAGCTGGGAATAGTATGAATGGAGGAAAGTTTCGCCATAGGACGTGCCATCTCTCACGACAAGCCGGCTGATCAGGGGAGCTACAAGCCGCTTTCGAAATCGTCGTTAGGAATGCAAGAACAAAACGGCTATGCAAGTAAAAAGCTGAGCAGCTTTTGCAGCACAACTTTCCCCGATGTCCAGAGTCTTTTCTGGTTGTCGCTATCTCCCTATTTTCGTCCCTCCTTGTGGCATCCCTTTGCCACCAATCCGTCTCATGGTTGCAAAGTTCCGGTGATTGGCCCAAAACTGAAACATGCCTGGACCCCACACGACTTCGGCGCGTTGCAAAAAATGAAAAGAAAAAAAAAAAATCCCATCTCCAACCCTGTTGTCCCCAATCTCATCTGATAAGAGTGCACCCCTGGCTGTCACATACATAATGCCGCTCAAGCTCCTACTACGAGACCCACACCAAGTCAAGCCGATCAAACTGTACTTGGAAGAGAACAACTGGTTGAATAAATCACGCAAGATCCAGAAACAAGAGGATGTGTTTCATATCTACACTCTTCTAGAAGAGATCCCTGGAGATTTACAAGAGTGTGAGGTTGTGCGATATGAAGAGTCGACCCCGGAGTCGATCACCCTATCGTCGATCATAGAGAGATACTGCAAGGTTAAGGGTCTTCAATTGGAGGTACCCAAGCGTTGGTCCATCTACCCACCCATGATACTATTCAACTCGACCACCAGCGATGAGATCTTCAATCCAGAACACCAGGAGCTATGGGAGAGTGTGTTGTCACAACAGAAGCACGTCTTTGGAACATCCAACGTCACGCACATTGCATTGAACAAGCCAATCATCGAATCTGACATAATGAGACGTCCTCACAACTTGATACCCATAGTGGGCGATTTTGGACCCGATTTCCCAATGGATGGAACACCTACCGCCAAAGATTTCCAGCAGGCGTTTTGGTGTACGGTGGTACAGAACGGTATCTACCAAACGTGGGCTCCCAAGTACACCATGTTTTCGCGTGGCAACATCAAGGAGAAGAAAAGGGTGTTGGACAATTGGAAGAGCCTAGCCGGAACGGTCGTGGTGGACTTCTATTGCGGCATTGGGTATTTCTCCTTGTCGTATCTCAAGAATGGTGCGAAATTACTATGTTGGGAGTTGAACCCTTGGTCCATTGAAGGTTTCAGAAAAAGCCTCGAAAAAGCTGGGTACAAGTACAAAATCTACAACAAAGAAGAAAATTTTGACGTCTCTGACTTGGCCAGTGTTGACGCCTGCTTGTTCTTGGAGAGTAACGAGCACATCCCCGAGAGACTCCAGCATGTCGAAGACCATAGCTTGTCCATAAGCCATATAAATTTGGGGTTGCTACCAAGCTCCAAGCCTTCTTGGGAAATAGCTAACGAGTTGCGAAGAAAATCAAATACAGACACCACCATCCACGTCCACGAGAATGTCCATATCGGCGACTTTGCCCAAATACAAGCGGACGTGCAACACGAGTTCACCAGGGGGGAGATTCTATATTTAGAAAAGGTCAAGACCTTTGCTCCTGACGTGTGGCATATAGTGATAGATGTTATAAATAGATGGCCGTAGCAGACAACCACAGAATGACCACTTCAATAGGGGAGCGGGGGTGGATATAATATTATCCACCACCCATCGGAGTTATAATTTCGACAACGGCTAGAACCTGCGGCGGCTTTATTGTTACTATCCGCACTTCTCTACACACACTTGTTCTTGTCTCGCTCTCCTCTCCCCTGCTAGCACCCCAGCCTGCCATTGTTTTAAAGTGTACGAATCTCGTGTTTTGTTACGCTTTTTTATTTTAGATTATTTCTTTTAGTACTGCCCAGTGGTAGCCGATTACATAATGAGGCTGTATCGAACCAAGTATACGTGATCATATCCCAACTTGGCACAATGGGCGGGTGCAACTGCACGAACTACAAACCGCACTTACACGCTATGTCCCACACTATTGCATGAAGTGGTTTAGCCATCTTTGCTTGCGTACGTTTCTTTAGTAACATATCGGGGAGCTACCACCACCCACCATTGGCTTTGTTCTTGGTTTTCCTTTTTTTCCTTTTTCGAACCGGGATTCCTGTTCTCTCCATCATATGGGGGTGGACAGCAAATCTGCAGCTAATAACGACAAGAAAAAACCGACAAGAGTCAAGAAAGCTAGAGCTGCCGTGCTGAACAAAGAGGTCATTAGGAGAACCCATTTGTAATCGTGTTTAGTAATATTACATAACCCTGATCCATTGAACCCCCTGGGTTGTTGTGTGCGTGTGTGTATTCCCTTCTTGTCTTCTGGAAACCGTTACAGGGAAGGGAAGAAGAACTTTTTGGGGATCGCACGACCTGGCTTTTTTTTTTTTTGTAGTTCTTTATTTTTTTTTGGTTCGTTCCGTCCCGTTAAAGTAGCAGTCACACGGTCAGTGAGTCGAAGTGGTGGAGCTAGAGAAAAATAGGCGCAGCAACACACCCGCGAAGCGAACTCTGTCTGTGTCTTGCCTTTTTTTTTTTGCAATCAGTCAAGCGGACCTCTGTTTAGGTGTTTGTGATCCCACGAGCAAATTAGCATGCGCAGACTACAAAAAAGAAAAACAGGCTATTTCGACGAAAGCAATGTCACGGCAAAATGGAAAGCCGGTCCGGTTGAGCTGAGACAACGATTCTAGCTCATAGAAGCAGCAGGTTGTTCTTCAAGAAAAAAAAAAATAACACGAAACAAAGAAAAAGAACAATACATTCAGCGAAACAGATAAGCTTAAAATGGAGAAAGATTATTTTAGTAAAGGTCATGATTCTCTGCCGGTGTATTTGGGACGGGTAGGTGGTTAGGAAAGGTAGCGTGTAGATAATACAGCTGGTATGGGAAAGGAGTATAAAACAATTGGAGATTCCCTGTTGGTGTTTGAAATATGTGAAAAATTGGGTGAATGAAAAGTCTTTTTGAGCCTCTTCATTTTTCCCTTTGTTAGAAAGTAGTAACCCTAATCCTAGTTTGTGAGACTTCCCATTCCGCTGTACACATCATTGTATCCCACGTACATACTTCACATACGCTTCATACCAGAGAGAGTGAGATAGCTTTTTCGCTTTAGTAATACAAAAATAGCATTTGCGGCCAGCGTACACGACCAGCACACGCCGGTGAGAAAAAAAAAAACTAGAACCACAAGAGACAGAAAACAGAGAGAGAGAGAGAGAAAAAGCAATAAAAAAAAATATAATCCTACCATCAGGTACATTCTTTCTATATCATTATTCTTATATAATCCAACGAAACACATACCCACACTCACACACTCAGAGAGAAAGACGCACACATTGCTTATTATACGCACGCTTACTACCTACTCCCCATTGTATCAATAGAATCCACTCCGTGTTTGGAATTGCATTTTTTGTTTCAATTGCCAGAACAAACCACTTACAAAAGCATACCCCCCGCGGCACCTATTGAACTGCCCTTGAAGCACACACACGCACACACAGGCTACCCATTTATCGCAAGGGACAGCAAGAACGTCTACTGCCAATTCATCAAACCACTATGAGTTCCAACAACATCCGCTCCGACGAGGACCAACAGATATACGATGTGTTTGACCTCTCCCCTCCTTCAATTACGATAAAGGAAGCATCAACAACCCAATCCATAGATAGAACCATACTATCGCACCACAACAGCTCAAACGGGATCAACCAGTACCACCAGTACAATGAAAACCAGGCGTATTCATTGCCACAAGGGGCACGCAACCCCCAGCAGCAGCAGCAGCAGCAGCAGCAACAACAACCACAACCACATCAACACCAACAACAATCGCGTCACCTGAGTCAGCAGTACTCGGAATCGTTTGAGCCTCCTCCAGCTCCAACGGTGGAGTTGACAAGCGACCCATTGCCAAACTTCAACTATCCACCAAACAACATCTACATGAATGATAATGCATCTGACATTTCTTTGAACACGAAAGATTTACCACAGTTTACAACCAACGAGTATTTGTCTCCGTCGTCACAGATTAGCAACCAGTTTTCTCCTGGACACTATCAGCAATCGCTGCAGGACTTCCTCCAGGTCAACTCCAACTTGAATGTCAACAGCAGCAACAACAACTTGCTTAATCCGAGATCTCCTAGTCAGTATTCATCCCATTCATTGTACTCTGAAAACTCGTCACAACCTGCGTCACCATATTTGGATGCTGCTTCGCATGTGAGCAACAACAGCTTTATACCACCACAGGTACCGACTGCGTATTCCGATGTGGGATCGAATCGAGGAGGTGCCAGCTCCAACAACAACTTGGCTCCTAATCATTTCGACACCGTCAACGACTTTTTGAACACAGAAATTGCCCTTGGTGAATCCATCAGTTCGACAAACCTCCCAGCAATGGAAAACGCAGGGAATGTGAAACAGGAAGGGTTCACTAGTCTATCATTCATGGAGAGCAAAGCTTATACCCAGGAGAGCTATCCGGTGCCGCAACTCAAGACCGAGGCTGACAATAACCAGTACAGTTTCTCCAATCCACAAATGAATTTTGACTTTGACATTACGGTCACTCCACCACCGCAGCAGGAGTCGAAACCGTTCCCAGCGGCTCAGGGCAACCAGTTTGACGTGATGAGTACGGCGGCCACAAACAACTCGAACCAGTTGTTGACGGAAAACAACTTGACAAGCTACAACCAGTTGCAGCTGCGCAAGGGAACTGATGAGAACTTGAACGTCGAGCGAGACGCTACCGGGATTATTATTTCGATTAATCAAGCACCGGAAGTTGTTGCTGCCAAGACCCCGTCGTTGTTTAGCAATTCATCCGCAAACTCATCGATCCACAACTCGCCAAGAAGTGACGTTGACACCAACAACAATAACAACAGTTCTGGAAACAACAACGGTCTCATACCGAATTCCCAACTCCTATCGCCTTCAGCAAACTCGGGCAGTGACAATAAAGACTCGTTGAGCCCAGAAGAGTTCCAATCCATGAAACGAGGACGAAGAAAGAGCCACGCATCAAAATCCAACTCCAGTGTCTCCCCACGGTCTAAATCGCCAAATGAGGAAGGCGAAGAGAAGCTACAGACCCGCGAAAAGATGCTTGAACTAGCACTTCCAACAAGTTCGTCCAAGCGAACGCAAAAACACCCGTCCTTATATGGATGCCATCTATGCGACAAGCGGTTCACGAGGCCGTACAACTTGAAATCGCACATTCGGACCCACACGCAAGAAAAGCCGTTTATATGTTCGCGATGCGGCAAGTCGTTTGCTAGACTGCACGATAAGAAACGACACGAGTTGCTTCATCAAGGGGTGAAGAACTTCAAGTGTGAAGGGTTCTTGCAAGATGGCACGAAATGGGGATGTGGCAAGCTGTTTGCGAGAGCGGATGCCTTGCGAAGACACTTCCAAACAGAAGCGGGCAAGCAATGTGTCAAGCGATTACTAGAGGAAGAGAACTCGAACAACTTGCTTCGAGAAGCTGCTGGTGGGGGAGGAGACGATGATGACGATGATTATGACGGCGTCGGCGATGGACTTGATGTTGATGACGATGGAGAGCCGCTAGCGTCGGCGTCTTCGAAATCTGCGTAGTTCCTTTGATTGGTAGTTGTTGTAGTTGTTTTTGTCATTTTTATTTCTTCTTTCCTTTCTATAGTTTGTATTTTTTATTAGTATTTAATATGATGACGATTCTGCAAATAGATCGTGAATGATGTCTACAGTCAGCATTGGGAGATACAAAGATAATATACATTGAAGAAACTAAACATTTGGCTATCAACAGGGAAAAGTGACGGCCAAGCACAAAAGCTAGACGATATGTGGAGGTATAAGTAAGTAGTTGTAAGAATATTACATAGCAATAATCGGTGATTGGAACATAATGATCTACACTCACAGGGATTCATTTGCACGTCAAAATTGTCTGCCCTCTTCCCATTCAGAGCAAAACCAGGAGGGAACTCGACCCCCTTTTTATATTCTTTTGCGATCCTGCATAGTATGGTGCAGCAAGGGAGGGGGGAGCCAAGAAGATATCCTTATATGCTGTTACAGAACCACCCCCCCCCCCCCCCCCCTACGGGAATGGTTCGTGTGGGGTCTTGTAGCAGGGAGGTTCACTTGAGGATGTTACGGTGTTGATTGGAGGCTGAGTGTAGAGAGGAATCTAAGTGAGTGTGCGTGTCTACAGAGGGGACGGTGATTCTTGGAAGGTACACAGCAATTAAAACTATCGTACATTAAGTATAATATGAATAGAGGTTAGATACGGGGTATACCGTTAATAGAGACTCGAAAACTGAAGCGTTTGAAGTTCCCTCATCCAAAACCTATCAGTGAACTTGAAACGAAGAGAAAGAAAAAGACAGCAAGAAAATTCAATCTTTTGTGATTGCGTCCCTGTGTTTGATACTCGTTGATTATCTCTCCTCAAGTCGAGTAAAGATGTACAATCCTAGGACAGGTTATTCAACACACAGTTGGTCTCCCCGACATGTTGTTGGAGCCCACTCCTGTTTGTCGAAGACAACAGTGGTTAATCACAAGCTGGGAGGTATACCGTTAGTGGACGCTACAATAACAAATGATTCAAGACAATAAACACATGTAATCATATATTAAGCTATAAACATGAGCTAGAATTCGTATCCAACGTTAGTAGAATGTAGTTAAATAGACTATACGCAAAAATCCTCCCTCTAGGCGGATGCTTATACGGGCTCCGAGCCAGCGGTCGAAATTTCTACATCCACCTTGGAAATTAACCCAAGCGAACTTCATTTAGAATTCTCGCTCAATGATGCCCATCTCCTTTTATAGTCCTCTCGCCGTGGGTCGTGCACACAGCACAATAATCTCCATGCATACACATACACGCTCATGAAAATTTCTTTCTACCACGACCGACTGCACACAACAACCACCTCCACCACCACGACCCCCAGCAGCCTGTCATCATGTCACTCGACAACGAGGATGATCAATTCATGGAGTCCATGAGACCCGCATCCACATCCACCACACAAACACTAACCGCTGCCGAGAAAGAACTACAGCGACTCCAGCAATCGAAACAAGAACAACTCCTCCAGCAAAACAAACGATACTTGGAGGACCTCTTCCACGAGAACCGCAACCAGCCGATCCGGGTCAAGAACGTACAGATCACAAACAGCCAGTCGTACCGCGACACCTTCTTGCACGCGCAGTTCGCGCCGCTATTGAACACACCCGTGGTGTCCCTCCAGACGTACCTTGCGTGCATCGGCGACATCTCGAAGAACTTGATCAAGTCCGGCGTGGTTGAGAACTTGCTAGTCAGCACGAACCTCGTCAACCCGTCCATGTTCAGCCGGAACCTGGGCGCGTCGTTGCATGTTGTCCCCGTGTTTAACGTCATCCCTGTAAAGAGGTTCTTTGCGAAAACGGGCACGAATATCGGGAACGGTGAGGGGGACGGGTATATCCAGTTCCAGCTCCGGAACTTGTTTGGTGGCGGTGAGAACTTGATATTTGACGCCATCACGGGCACGAAAACGCTGTCTTCGTACTTGGTGAATTACAACCAGCCGGTGTTTAACAACTTGAATTATATCTCGGAGAACATTGTCAGTTTGAACACAAGAAAGTTGGACTGGATCCAGTCGGATGTGACGAGTAGGGGAATGGTCAATAAAGTATACACGCAGTTCAATAATTCCAAGTTGAACCACGAGGTGGTTTTGGAGAATACGTGGAAGGTGTTGAGCAACAAAGCAAGTAAGTCAATGGAGGTGATTCAGCAATCTGGATCTCAGTACAAGTCATCCGTTGGGTACAACATGATCTATGACACGAGAGATAACAAGCACTTGCCGAGCGTGGGGAAACTTCTCCAATTGGGCATTGAATACAATGGATTGTTCAAGTTCAACAAGTACCCATACTTCAAAACAGCAGCCCAGACACAGTTTGTACAGCAACTTCCGTGGATCAACTCCCGCGTGATCCTCACAAACAAAATGGGCGTGTTGTTCCCACTAGGAGACAAGTCGTCCTTGTTGGATAGGTTCTACATTGGCGGACCCAACGATGTGCGTTCATTCGTGTTGAATGGATTGGGACCCAAGGATTACAACTCGTGCATTGGCGGTGACTTGTTTTTGAACGGTGGGGTGTCGTTGGTTTCTGATATACCAAAGTACAAGGAGTCCAATTTCAAGATCCACAACTTTCTCAATTTCGGGAAACTCATACCTATGGATAAGTCGATTGGATTAGCGGGGAACATCATGAACTTGACGAATGAGTTCTCTGTGAGTTATGGAATTGGTATCTTGTTCAATCACCCAATGGCTAGATTTGAGCTCAACTTTGTCTTGCCCTTGGTAACCCATGAGAGAGATATACTTAGAAAAGGCATACAGTACGGTATCGGTGTATCGTTCTTATAGAATTTTTGCATTTTAGAGCTTTTCTTTATTTTTGTACTTCTTGTATATATATACATACACTCATTTATACCTATGTGTTTTTGCTAATCCATGCATCATGCACTTTGATCACAGCAGGAATCATCTTGCTTTCAATCTCAACCTTATCGGCGATCTCGTCATCCGACAACTTAATCCATTGTTCCTTCTCATCAGGACTAACAAACACGACTTCTTTCTTTCTCGTTTGCAACAAGTTCCCAATGACCAATTGATGATGGTACCTTTCCAAAGCACTGCTTGCCTTCTTAATCAAGATGTTACTATCTGTCTCCAACTTGAAACTTATAATCATGGCACCCTGGGCCCAGTTATCAACCAACCTGCTCAAGAACTTCGGGACCTGGGCCAAGCGAATGACCAACTCGCCGTCATTGGTAGCAGAGCTCTGGATCTTGTGCTGCGGCATTCTCGACTGTGGGATGAAGAAGTCCGAGACGGCAGCAGCGAGGTAGAACAAGGCTTTGGACTTCATGATGTGCAAGTTCTCCGAGATAGTTTTCAACGTGTAGAGGTACTGGTTGACCGTGGTGAATGGCAACAACAATAATGAGTTGGAGTCCTTGGCGTCGTTGTATTTGCGCAACACCACGAGCATCTCGTCAGCGAACTTTGAGTTGATCTCGATCTTGTTGTCTTTCTCAATCATGAAATCCAAGAAACAGTTCGTGGAGTGGCTGTAGTGTCTCGAGTAAGGCAATAAGGAGAACTCTCTGTGCAAGAATATAACAGCGTATCCGTTCTCCAAAAAGTACTCGGCACTAGTTGCACCTCTGGTACCAGCACTGAAGTTATCAATGAATCGAACGGTGTTATTCTCCAAAGGAACAGTCGTACCACCAGACGTCACAAGCGCGATCCTCTTACCCGTGGTATCGAGATGGTATTGTATGAAGTCCTGTACTTCCTTGGCAATCTCAGGCAAGTACGACGGTGGGGTGTGGTTTCTAAAGTATGCGTCTTCATCCGAGGTTTTGGCAGCTTCGAATTCCGGGATGCTTCGATCAATTGCTGACTCCGTTTCCGGGTTGGCAGTATGGAAGTTCTTCTGTTGTGGTGGTGTCATGAGAAAGTACGAGGCGTGATGTGTGGTTGGGTCTATGAGCAGTGTCTAGTGGAAGTGGGGCTATCTAACTCTGTGTGTGTGTTGATTGAGAGAGAGAGCGGAGTTTGGGTTGACCCAAAAAAAAATTGGTTGGAAAATCTGGAGATCTGTAAAGAGAGAGAAAGAGAGAGCAGGAACGTATGACTAAGCACATCATTGGAAAAAACAAATTGAATGGAAGACGAAGACGAATCATATGACTCACACGTGAATCACACACCCCTGGGGTGTTAGACAAATCTGGATAAAGGAGTGGTTATAAGAAAATAGTTGGTGATAGCTATGAGCCATGGCTGTAAAAAAGCAAGAAGGGAAAACTCAAAGGGATTTGTTTGTCAAGTTGGTTGCTAATCGCTAACAAAGAAGCAGACTTACTGGAAAGGGAATAGTAATTAAGCTTTACAATGATGTAATTAAGTAAGAAGAAAAGGCACTCCCCAGACAACCAACACCTCAAACAATTGCGATCAAGAAATTGGCACTTGAGACAAAGTCTAGAAACGATAACACACCCACGTGAGCCGCCACCAACACTCCCAAGATAACCACTGCTAGCTACGCCCAAGAGATGACGATGGTGGGTGCTAACCGCGCATGTAAGCGTCACGTCTGGTTGTGAAATTGTAAACGCCTGGGTATCTGCATCTCTTGTGTTTTATTCAGGAATTCGCGTTTCAATTTCAACCCCTTTGGCTGCGTATAATCAGACTGCCCTGGGCTGGTGATGAAGGTAAATCAAAGTAAATTAGATGACTTTCACACACAGGGCTAGACCCTATCTGTCATCATTACACATCCTTCTTTCTTCTCTCATCTGACGCACATGATACAATGATTAAACTTTATACTGTTAGAGAAGTGTTTTAAACCTGTTTGAGCAAAGGGTTGGCTGCTGCTGCTGCTGTGGGTCACCACTTTTTTTTTTTTCTTTTTTGCTGTTTTAGTGTGTCTCTTTTGTGGAGAAAGCTTAGTCTGCAACAAAATTTCTCAATAGGGAAACTCACCATTCATATTAGCCATGGATTTCATCAACCACCCCCCGAAAACTATAAGAAGGGTCAAGAATCTCCCTTATTCATTGCCATGTGCAGATTTTTAGTTGCCTTCTATACATTCCAACGATCTTGTTCCTGTTTTACTTCATAACCAATACCTCAAACTGCTCCCTTTACCTCCTAACGATGAAAGTGTCTATCTTGTTGCTTACAATAATACTGGTTGCCTCTGCCGCAATCATCCCTAGGTCAACCAACGAAGACAACACAGTATCCATAGCCTCAAACAACAAAGAGTACGAACTAAAAGAGAATGTCAACTTTATAAAAGTGTCGGGCAGCACAAATATCCAGGAACTCAAAGATGCGTATCCTAATGGAGACATAGTGAATGACTTGAACAACCCACGCAAACAGATATTCATATTCAATGTGGATAACCTTTTGACTAGGTTGACAAAGAAAGACACCGTTGTATACTAGATCACACTAGACGCTTTTAATGTATAATAATGATATCCGCTACGTAGTTCTTGTTTATTGTAGTCCGACTCCTACTTACACTCCTGCGCAATTTCGTACCAGGACGCTGACGGACGGACCCACACTAATTTTGTAAGAAAAAAAAAATCGGCCATACAATCAAGGACCCACACAATTTTTCAAACACCATCCATCCATCCACCCCCAACACAACATGTCTGCAGATTATTGGAATTCGTCACAGAGGAATCAATGGCAACTAACGAGGTTTTCGTTGCTCGAAGCCAGGAGAAAGGTCCTTTTGCTAGAACGGAAGATGATCCAGAACGGGTTAATCAAGGACTACCCAAACATAATCTACGACTACAACATGCGGATCTATCTACATAACCTCTTGATCAAACTCGGGAG
>JAJSEA010000552.1:0-14513 GCA_026724345.1 Candida sp. AC06 | reverse complement strand
TTCAGATTGTACACCGAGGAAGCATTCAAGAAAGAGTTGATTGAGCAATCGTACCCGGAAATCTTGCGTTCCAACCTCGCATCCACAGTTTTGGAGTTGAAGAAACTAGGCATTGACGACTTGGTGCATTTCGATTTCATGGACCCACCGGCGCCAGAAACCATGATGAGGGCATTGGAAGAGTTGAACTACTTGCAGTGTTTATCAGACGAAGGTGACTTGACTGCGTTGGGCAGAATGGCGTCGCAGTTCCCGCTTGATCCAATGCTTGCCGTCATGTTAATTGGATCCCCAGCGTTCAAGTGTTCTGAGGAAATCCTCACCATCGTTGCCATGTTGAGTGTGCCCAACGTGTTTGTTCGTCCGGCGCTGGCCAGGAAAAGAGCCGATGAGGCTAAGCTTGCCTTTGCCCAGCCAGACGGCGACCACTTGACGTTGATCAACGTCTATGAGGCATTCATATCTCCCGAGGCTGCTGAAGTGGGCGTGCACAAATGGTGTCGTGACAATTTCCTCTCGTACCGGTCGTTAACCTCGGCCAAGAATGTTCGTCGCCAGTTGGAAAGAATAATGGAGAAGCACGACTTGGAATTGATCTCTGAGTACAACCAGATTTCTGAGAACCAGTACTGGGAGAACATCAAGAAGGCTCTCGTTGCTGGGTTCTTTATGCAAGTGGCGAAGAAGAAGCTGGGAAGCAAGAGTTATTTGACGGTCAAAGACAACCAGGATGTGTTGATCCACCCATCCACTGTGCTTTCCAAAGAAGGCGAGTGGTTGATTTACAATGAGTTTGTGTTGACGTCAAAGAACTATATAAGAACGGTGACTGTTGTGAAAGCCGATTGGTTGGTGGAGTTGGCGCCAAAGTACTACAACATTGACCATTTCGCCAAGGGGGATGTCAGATTGAGTTTGGAGAGAGTTATAGACAGAGTTGACACGATGAAGAAGTTGGAATCCAAGAAGTCCAAAAAATCAAAGAAGTAGGCAGTAGATAGGGTGATGTCAAGTATACAGTTTTAGATATTACGTGGGTAGGTAGGTGAAATTTTTGACAGTCGTGTAGAAACGCAGCCCCCTTTCGTGGGCGACGTGGTGCCCTCCTCCCCCCGCCCTTCGTAGGAAATTACTGTCGTGGGAGCCCTTGGCCACTGACGGGGGGGGGGGGGGTGATGGCGCGGGGCGCGTATTGCAGTCGAGGAGCTACACGAAGAAATTTTGGTTGTTCTCCCTTTGGCGGTGGGGGGGGGCGTGTACCCTGCACCAACTTTTCTCTGAAACAAAAGGATAATTTTTTCTTAGTGCAGACACACAACACACAACACACAACATACAGCCAACCCAACCCACTCTGAACCTGCCTACCCACCTACCCACCTACCCATAATTTACACGAGACAACCACCCACACTAATAACATACCAACCTCAAACCACCTACACCCTTCACACCTGTTCGCCCCTTCATCCTCCCAATTACATAATCATGATTGAGATCCCGGATTTGGATGATCTCTCTCTAAAAAACTACGCAGGATTTAATGGCTTCCACAACAATGTACTAGATGGGCAAGACCAAGACGAATTGCAGCTATCCCCACACCAACACCCAGAGGGACAAGACGATCAAGACCACACACCAGTGACCCTTGACCCACAGCACTCGATAAACTCAATACAGAAAGAGGAGCAAATATACGTCAAGGACTCGCTACAGGCACAGCAAACACCTGAGCCCATTGCCGAAAGAGTCTACTCCAAAGAATATTTGCCTCCATCTGCCATATCAATGCCCGATTCGTCAGGCGGATCAGACATACTAGGAGAGACCATCGCCCTATATAATGCCCTGGCGAGCAGCACAAACATCATTGCCAGATCGAGATCACAACTACCCCAAGATGACCAACCACACCAGATATCGCTTGATCCCGTGTCGGAGCCGTCGTCACAGAACCCGCTCGACCAGGAACCAGAAATGATCAGTGCTAGACTAGAGAGAATAGAGAAAGAAATAGACTCAAGAATAGAACAATCAGATTATTTCACACAGCAGCAACAGCATCAGTCGCAGCTGCTCCAGCCGCAGTCGCATTCTGGCTTGCACAACCAACTTTACAGCCACGATCTACAGTCAGGGATATCACTTGGCACGGCAGATTCACAAAACATCAGCTCACAACGCATCGACTATGTCCAGACTAAGAACTCATCGTTGGAGTTTGACAACCAGACCGATGGTCTCGTATTTGGAGCCACCGAATTGCAAGATCAAACTTTCAAACTACAGCAACCGCCTTACCCATTTAATGCTGCAAGTGACACCACAGCAAACAGTTTTCATTCCGATTTCAATGAGATCCAAGAGACTCGTGACCAGCTAGCGCAGTTGGAAACCCCCATCATGCTTGGTTATGATCTGAGGCAAGGCACAGCCACGTCCTTGGCACAGCAGTTTGCATCGCCAGCGTCTTTGCCACCGGCACGAAACCACGTCGAGCCATCACCACAGTTGCCTGCTCCAATGTCAACAACGTCGCTACAAAGACTTACACTAAATAATGGCGAAGAGTTTGGATCAATGAGACGAGATTTGGCAACTGACTCCAAGACCTCCGCGGAGTACACCTTGCACATCATATTCACACAGTTTGTGCGCCATGCAGAACGTAAATTGAACCTATGTCTCGACTATCCGCTCAACGAGGAACCCCCTATTCTTGACTTGATTGCCGAGGGCATAGATCCAGAGTTTGACAAGATTGTTTCCGCGTTGGGATACATTGCCAGACGCAAACCCAAACCCGTCATTGACAGTGTCATGTTCTGGAGGAAGTCAAAGAGCGAGGTAGCGACCATGGCCGCCGCAGAAGTGGAAAAGGCATTGGGCCTTGCTAGGAGTACCTTGTTGAAGACATCGAGGACTTCAAGTAGCTCTCCTATCACCCCATACAATCCCGGGATTGCGAAAAATGGAAGTGGCACTGCTAACAGCGCTATATCGGGGGCCAAAAGAAGCTTAAGTCTAATGAGAAAGAAGAGTTTGTCCAGAATAACGCACCGTCGAAACCACTCATCCACGAGCACCGTGGCGACAACTTCAAACGTGTCCGAATCCGACAATGAGTTTATCAAGCAGAAGCAGTACGTTGACGGACAAATCATCCTGGCAAAGGAAACGGCTATACAAGCTGATAGGAAATCGCTAGCTTCGATCTACATATTATGTCGAGTTTTGATTGAGATTGTGAAGCAAACCCCCCCTGACAGAATGGGAGACGACCTTAGCAGCAAGTTGGAGGAAATTGTGTACACGCAGTTGAAAACTACGGATCCGATCAGCACGAGCCAGTCGTTGGTACGTGCCGCCAACTGGAACTTGTTTGCGGAGTTATTGGGGTTTATGTCCCAACGAAGATTCGTCAGTGTCAATGATAGATTTATCGCTGATTTGGAGAAAGTGCCAAAGAACGTGCAGCATGAGGAGGAGCCCAAGTTGTATTTGTTAATCAATGGGATGAGGTACCTCAAACTTACAGTGTACCCATTGGAAGAATTCGAAGAGTGTGCTGAGTTTATTCAGTCCTTGGCAAAATTTTTTGAAGTGGCCACCAATGAAACGGTAATGTACGCTTATTGCGAAGTGTTCAACCTGTTGTTTTTGCCATTGGCAAATGTCATCACCGCTGAAGCGAACCATCCAACGTGGGTGGAGGCAATCGAAAAGATTTACCACAAGGCAGTGAAGATCTGGAGACACGCATCGGGTTCAAGCACAAGTCCAACGTCAATGACCTTGCCAAGTGTGAACCAACCTGGAGTTTCGTCGAACAATACCTGGGCTCATGCACTATCATTAATGACGTCTTCATTGTCAGTCTCCAGGAGGGAATTGTTTGCCGAAGTGTGGTACAGCGTCATTGAAGAGAACAATTTTAAATTGAAACCGAAAATCGAAGTCGAAGATAAGATAGTGTATATTGCCAGTGTGACGAGATTGATCTGGGTTTACCTCAATAGATTGCCTGATAGTTTGAACAACACCATCAAAAGGCTAGACTCGATATTCGAAATGTTGTTCTTCCACAATAATTCTACAAGCAAGAAGCAGAGCTGGATTATCCCCCAGACAAACTTGATCACTTCGTTGGTGGAGTTGATCCGAATCGTGGGGTACAGCCACTTGAATTACACGTTGGAACACGTTTTGATCAAACTTTTGAACATGAGTTTCAATGGCACTTCCTTGGAGAATTCGTTTCCCGAAAAGATAATAATCGTGATCAAGAGTTATCTAGCAATCATACAAGATTACGAAATCGGCGAAAAACCGGATTTCCCCATCGATGACAACAGTTTCTTTGAACCGCAGAAACACAAGACTGGCGATTTCTTGTACATTGCAAAGAACAGTACGAATCTGGCGTGCCATGATGAAATCTGCCGTACTTTTGCATTGTTGTTGAGGATTCTTGACAATCAGTATGGATGTACCTTGAACGGTACCGACAACAGCAGCAACTATTTCTCCTTAGGATCAAGCAAATCCCAATCATCTTCGTCGTTTGGTTTCCATTTCAGTTACGACTCCACGGCACCCTCAACTAAAGAGATTCAAATCGAGCTATTTGCTGCGTTGATTGAAGCCATCCCGTGGACTATACTGGCTGATCACCAAACTAGCTTGGTGCCATTTAAACAAATTGTGGAAGTTTTAGTAAGAGGCGCAGTGCACCACGATGCGAGAATCGCAAGTGCAGCTATCAAATCATTGAAGCACTTGGCTTGCAGAAAGAACCCAAGCACGTTGATGACAATTTATGCTAAGCTTGCATTCCATTTGTCTGACAAAACGGGGCCCACCTACGACACAAGGTACTTGTATTCAGATCAGTACACCAAATTGTTGGAATTGTACACTGAATTGTTGGATAGCTGGTTGACACTGTTCCAGGAGTTGCAGGAGAAGAAGAACGACAACGATGCCGAGAACACGTTAGGATTCGCACCCAATGATCCAAGAATGGTACACGATAATTCGTTGAACGACTTGTACCAAATTAACCACAAGAATGCAGACTTGTCGGACGCCAACCAAGCTAAGCTGAAGGCAGGCGATGAGCTAGAGTGGAAAACCATCGTGACGGTAATTGAAGATATCGAGGGTAACGGGTTGTTCTTTCTTTGTTCACAAGACCCGAAGACCAGGCTTTACGGTATCAAAATTCTCAGACTCGTGGACCAATTCGACCAAGCAATCTATAACGTCACGGACATGAAGCCGGATGGCGGTGACTCGGGTACTGTTTCGAAACAGCACTCACGCAGCTCATCTAAGTTTGTGGCTGACATTGGTACTCGGTTGATTCACATCTTGGAAGACACAGATTTTGTCGAATTGATCAAGCCATACCGCAAAGAGTTGAGTTTGCCAGAACGTACGAGATTGACAAAGCTCAAGAACCGGAAGAACATTTTGGTGAGGCTAGCTGAGTCTGATTACGGTATCGATTCCACCATTTGGTTACGAATTTACCCCAAAGTCTTGGAGATTTTCTTTGACAAGTGCCCCATGCCGGTGGCCATGTGTCGCAACATTGTTTGTGTGAGCTTGGTGCAAATGCATGAATTGATTTTAGAGTTTTCGGACAGCTACAAGTCTTACACATCATCGTTGTTTGCAAAATCAGAATCAAATGTTCCGCCGGAAGTTTTGGTGAACCAGTGGAGATCATACTTGATATTTGCTTGCACGACGTTAACTGCTACAAATGACCAAAAAATTTCGTTCCCAAACCAGCCTACGCATGGCCGCAAGAAATCATTGCAAATGTTCATACAGCATCAGAAGATAACCAGTGCCAAGTCTGTTTTCAAAATGGTGTTGCCATTGTTGCGGTCCTCGCAACCAATGGTGAGAGAGTCGGTGATTTTAGGGTTGAGCCATATGAATATCAACATATTCAAGAGTTTCTTGGAGAATATCCCACTAGCTGTCGAAGAGTGGAACACCGAAGCCAAGAGGAGGGATTTCCAAGACGATAGGTTCAGAATTGAAGTTGTCCACATACTAGCCAACTTGACCGAAAAGTTCAAGCTGCACGAGTTGATCTACACTGACGATTCGATAGTTTCGAATTTGGTTGCCATTGTCAAGAATGTGAAACAATTCTTATCCGTGCCCACTGTCCAAACAGATATTGATTTCCAGAGGTTGCGTCGCTACTTTTGCGGGTTCTTGGAGAATGTCTATTTGGGGTTACAAGAAATGTCTGATTTGGAGACGTGGTTGCCATTCGAGGCAAGAATTGGATGTTTCAATTACTTGAAAGAGTGGTGTGGATTTGGCGATTGCAGTGCAGTGACCGAAGACAGGTACAACACCATCATTAATCGAATCAACGAGGAGAAAGACGTCACCACAGCAGTAGCGATTTTGGAGTTGGAAAGAAAGAAACTTCAATACTCCGCCCTTTACTGCATGTCAGTGCTTTGCTCGGGTGAAATAGAGAAACGTATTGAAATTCCTGGTGGTGGCAAAATAGCCGTTGTTTCGTTTGACATACCAGGGTTAATGAACTGGATCCAAGCCTTGTTGGAGTCTGACATGGAAAAGATTCAAGAGATCGGTAAGAATGCGTTGAAGAACATTATTGAAAATAACTTCAACACAACCGAAGTCATCAATTCTATAATCAGGAGATGTTACATCTCCCCGAAATCAACTGAAAGCTATTTCTGCACGTTTGTCGATATATTTATGGAGCGGGACAACAGTGAAACCGTTCCTGACGAACTTTTGTGTTTAGCTGCGTGTCTAGCAGCAAATGAAAGCTTTGAGGTTAGGTGCTCGGCGATTAGGTTGATGAGGTACTTGGAAAAGAAGGATTTGGGAAGCGATAGATTAGAGAGGTTCTCAGAAGCGATCTGCAGCAAGAGTCCAGTGGTGTACCGCAAGGCTTTGTTTGATCTTTCTAACGATATCCAAGAGATTAAACCCGACAAGCTTTATGTCAGGATCAGTCATTTGACTTATTTCTTTGGTTTGGTTTCTAATTCCACGAGAAAGGACATTTTGACGTTGTTGTTGCCTATGGTTTCGAAAGTGGTTTTGAATTATGACCATCCGTTGCCGGAAGACGAGCCGCAACAGCCACAAGCTTCACAGGATAGCAATATGGATAAATCATTTGATAGTTCTTCATTAATGGTGTTGAAAAATCTATTCGAGATCACGGTGAAGTTTGGATGCAAAATGTCCAATGAAATTGAGGTCTTGTGGATATCATTAGGCAACAGTGGACAGAATTTTGACAAGATTATTGAGTACTTGATGCAAAACTGCCTAGAGATGAAGAATCCGTCTTTTGTTCATCACGCGAGACAAGTGATTAACTACTTGGCGTTTTCCCGAACTGACCCATCGTACGTTATTGACAAGCTCATTCACAATTTGCAACCTCGATTGATGGTTCCACCGCAATTGAACCGAATTTCTCATATCAAGACAGGCAGCGTCGACGAAGCGGAATCCTTCCCATATGTCTGTGACTTGAAGAAAGTCGTTCCTTCGAATGAGAAGGATGCCATATTTTCCTTGGGCCAATTATCTATGGTCTTTTTGGTTGATCTAATCACCGTTAAGAATGATCTTATGGTTGAAAAACTTCCTGTGTTGTTACACATCTCCCTTTCGTTGTTGGATCATTATTTGCATATTGTCCAGGAGCAGGCAGGTACCTTGTTGATTCATTTGATCCACACATTGGCTCGCGAAGATCCGAGAGCACGCGAGACTATCCAGTTGATACGCGAGAAGGATCACATCAAGTATCTCTGGGTGTATGATGACTTGAATAATGACAAGAAGGGAGCAAGAACGCCTAAGAATATGGATTCTTTAATTCGGAGTGCGCTCAAAATCTTCTCCACGGTGGCTCCAAACATCCAAGAAGACTGGAGTAGAGTGTCATTGCATTGGGCTACTACATGTGCTGTTAGACACATTGCCTGTCGTTCATTCCAGATATTCAGGTCTTTGCTTTGCTTTTTGGACCAGGGCATGTTGAAGGATATGTTGCATCGTTTGTCAAATACAATCTCAGATGAGACTGTTGATATCCAAGGGTTTGCCATGCAAATATTGATGACGTTGAACGCAATCACTGCCGAGTTAAACTCCGACAAGTTGATTGACTACCCGCAGTTATTCTGGTCGGGTGTTGCATGTTTGAGCACTATTCACGAACAGGAGTTTATTGAAGTCTTGTCAACGTTGAACAAGTTCATTTCGAAGATTGACTTGGATGCACCTGATACGGTTTCGTGTTTGATTTCGACCTTCCCGCCTAAATGGGAAGGTAAGTTTGAAGGCTTGCAACAGGTTATTCTAGTCGGGTTGAGATCAGCCAGTTCATGGGAGCCCACGTTGAAGTTCTTGGACAAGTTGATTGTTCTTAACGATAGTAAGATTATTGGTATGGGAGATTCAAGAATCTTGACGGCGTTGTTGGCAAACATGCCGAGGTTTTTGCATATCTTGGATGAAGGCAGTGGGATCACTCCAGACATCGAACACACCGCCATGGCTATAAGTAAGTTGGCTGAAAACAGTGGCAAGACGTCGCTTGCCAAGGTGTTGGTTTCATTTGCTAAGAAACGGTTCAGATCACAGCTGGATTTCTTGGACCAAACTATCTACTGCATCAAGAACTCCTTCTTCCCCGAGTACGAAGCACAGACGTTGGTTTTGCTTTTAGGGTTGTTGTCGAACAAGATCCCATGGGTTAAACAAGAAACCTTGAACTTTTTAGGGTTGGTGTTCCCACTAGTTGACCTCCAGCGAGATGAATTTGTCGGGGTGGGAGCTGATTTGATTTCGCCATTGTTGAGATTGTTGCTTACCGATTATGCGGAACGTGCATTGAAAGTGTTGGATGAGGCAGAAATCATCTCTGGATCTCAGTTGGATAAGGATATCTTGCGGATGAGTTTGGGTAATACTTCAATGAAGAAAGAGTACGAAAACACAGCTACTTTGTTTGGTATCCCAGACGAGAGCGGTTGGTCCATCCCAATGCCTGCAGTGACAGCTGCCACTACGAGAAACAACGTTCATGCAGTCTTCTCGACCTGCACTGTCACGGATGTGGTCGATCCTGCGAAGGAAACAGAAATTCAATTCCACCTGGAAGACTATTACGGACCAAACAACAACAACCAGGATAATTTTGTCGACAATGTGTCGGTCAACGTGGGTGAAGAGCCAGACGCATCGTTGAGTAATGTCTGGGCTGCGTTGGATGATTTTGACTCTTTCTTCACCAAAGAATCCGAGCAAAATGGTGCTGTTGTGGTTCCTAATAGAGCTATCCGTGCCAGTCTTCACCACAGCCAAGTTCAACACCATCATGGTCACAGTGCGTCTGTTGACACCAGATATAGCAATTCCAGCGGCACATTAATGCCTATGGAATCTGCACCAAACGTTTACGATAAGAAGGTGTCGGTGATTTTGAACAGGAGTTTGGCAAGAACAGCTTCCAACACATCGTTCAGAGCTAATTTGGCAGACTCTATTGGAAGCACACAGGTTGTAAACCAACACCCAAACAGCAAGAGGTCATATATCCCATTCAGAAGCAGCAGACACATCAAGAATAGCAACGCTACAACCCCAGTTATGCAGTTGTCTCCTGGCTTCGAACCAAGAACGAACTTGCAGTCGCCATCTAGTTTCCAATCACCAAGCGTTATGGCAACGCCGACGTCTACTACAATCAACAGCGATAGTACATTCACTGGGCTCAATGCAGCTGCCGATGACACCAGTCTAACCCGATTGGAAGGATTGTTGGGGACCAAAAAGAGGTCTAAGAAATCAATGACCAACAGAGCAGGTTCACCGGTCAACACAATCACTTCGACGACGTCGCCTGAGTTGAGAACTTATAATAATTATCGAAACTCGCACGTATCGATAATCACATCGCCTAAGCATTCAGGAAGTGTTGGTTTGAATTCGCCAGCGCAGCTATCAACTGGGTCCAACAGTAACACCAACAGCACAGCAAGTGGCACGCCTGGAAGCGGCGCCACAAGCAAGGACAGGAAGAGAGCATCTCAGAAATTCCGTCAATAGATAGTAAATAGCTTAAGGATAATGAAAGTATTTATTTTTTATGAACAGTTGAGCGTATACGGCTTTGCTCTTTTATGCTGCAGAATGGTCGTGTATTGTGGCGGATTTGCTACGCTGTTGTTAGTAGGAGCCATAGCTGTCTGCTTCCAGTAGCGGGTTAGCGAAGTCAAGACGGCCTATGACGGTCACACCTTTTGTTTACCCATCTATAACCAATTACTGCCTTCTTTGGACACCCCTCCTGTTCATACTCTTCATCTGCTTGCCATTCTCCACCTTGGTCACGTGCACTACCAGATGATCTCTCACGACAACTACAACAAAAGAAAGCAAAAAAAAATTTTTCTGAATAAAACCGTGAAAACCTTTCATTTACAGTCAAGATAGCTTTGAGAGCAATTACGTCAAGAGCAAGAACCACAACAGCATGCCACCAAAGAAGAAAGCCAACCAACCATCAGACAAGAACAAAGCCAAGGCCAAGGCGAAGTCGGCCGAGGACAAGACGTTCGGGTTGAAGAACAAGAACAAGTCCAAGAGAGTGCAGCAGCAGATCAACCAGATCAAGGCTGGTGTGGACGGGGGCATGGCGAAGAAGAAAGAGGCGGAGGCGAAGAGGAAGGCCGAGGAGAAGAAGGCACAGGAGGATGCAAAGAGAGAAGCCGCGGCGTTGTTTGGCATCCAGCAACAGAAGGTGCCGTTTGGCGTGGACCCCAAGTCGATCCTCTGTGAGTTCTTCAAGAACGGCGTGTGTACTAAAGGAAACAAGTGTAAGTTCAGTCACGACCCGAACGTGGGGCGCAAGGTGGCGAAGAAGGACTTGTACACGGATAGCAGAGAGGAGGAGAAGGAGCAGGATACGATGGATAATTGGGACGAGGAGAAGTTGCGGAAGGTTATTTTGTCGAAGCATGGGAACCCCAAGACGACTACGGATAAGGTGTGTAAGTTTTTCATCGATGCGGTGGAGAACGGGAAATATGGGTGGTTCTGGGTATGTCCTAATGGCGGGAACGAGTGTAAGTATAGACATTCCTTGCCACCTGGGTTTGTGTTGAAGACTAAAGAACAGAAGAAGTTGGAGAGACTAGCGGCTGAGAACGAACCAAAGATCACATTGGAGGAGTTCCTTGAATTGGAGAGAAGTAAGTTGGACAAGAGTAAGTTTACTCCGATCACGATTGAGAGTTTTGCAAAGTGGAAGAAGGAACAGCTCGATAAGAAGCAGAACCAGAAGAAGGAGAATGAAAGGGGAGGTAAAAGAATTCTCACTGGTAGAGAAGTCATCTTGGAGAAGTTCTCAGATAAGTATTACACCGAAGAAGATGACGGGGATACTTGGGACTTGTCACAGTTCAAGTCTAATTTGCCTGACACTTCAGATGAGAACATCAAAGATTATGGTGACGGTTCCAACGCTCAAGAGTTTTATCAGCAAAACGATGAAACTCCAAACCTAGAAGCTGCAAAGACCGAAGTCACAGCATAAAAAAATATAGGACTTGAATAGTAGAAGAAAAAGCTCTTATATATATACAGATTTAGTTTTCAAAAGCCAAAAACAAAAAAGAACTCTTTGGTGTATATCTATTTCTTACGAAGCTCGTCTAATTCGATAGTACTCTTTTTGAAGAAATCAGCCTCTTCATCTTTAAAGATGATTATTTTGGTGTTGGTGTCCTCCAAAGTACGGATCGCAGTTATGATTCTTCTTATCCAATTGGCACCCTTTCTATCCATTTCTTCAAGATCGTAAAACCCAGGTGAGTTGCAGATACTATCCAACTCACTGTCACTTGATTGCGAGGTGCGCAAGTCTGGGGAAGTCTGGTATCTTCTTGGTGGCAACGGAGGCAAGTCGTCACTTATCGAGTTGCCGTCAGAAGCCACATTAGATGATGGAGGTGGTTTGGGTTTGCGTAACAGCAGTGCCAGCAGTTCCAGCAGCATCAGCAGCCGCAGCAGTGAGTTCAGTTGTGCCAGCAGAAGGTGGGAGCGTAGTGGGTTTGGTGGTGGAAGCAAAACAGGGTCGGTATAGCTCTTGGTCACTTCATGAATGCTTGGCTGGGGTTTCGTCTTGCGAGGAGATGGAGGAGGTGGCGGGGGCTTCCTGTCTAGCTGGTGGCCCTTCAAACTTGTCGGTTTTCTTGGCACCATTGGCGCTGGTTTCTTCACGACATCATCAGACAAGTCAATCAAGTCTTCCATCTCTTCGTCAACCAGAGGTGGTGGTGGTTTCCTTTTTGGTGGCATGGGGACTTTATGCGTAACAGGTATTTCTTTCTTCTTTGTGGTAAGCAACCGCATCAACTCGGTGTAAATTCTGTGGTCGTCGACATCCGAGAATGAGTCTTCGACGTACCTGATATTGATCGATCGCACCTGGTTGGGGAAAGTTTTGGCTATGTCAACATACGCTTCAAGATCGTATTCTCCGGAATCACCAACACACACAAACTTCTTGTCGGGGAAATCCAGGAGGATCTTATGCAACGACCTCTTCTTTCTTGATTGAGACGGCTCTAACAATGATGCAATGATATTACCGGAATATCTCTTGAGGTGGACGGAGCCCGGAGGAAGTTCAGCGTACAGGAAGTACTGCTTGATGGTGTCAAATAATTGCCATGGGGAGTTTGAGACGTAAAAGAAGTTCACATCCTCGTCTTTGTAGATATCACCATACCACTGTGTAACCTCTGGGATAGCCCACAGACCAACGTCGTTAGTTAACAAGTTCCTCAAAAGAACCATTTTCTCGCCAATGACACCCGTTAGTTTGATGGTATCGTCGATATCACTAATCACACCCACGCCTTCATTCGCATAAATCATAATATCCTGGAAAGTGAACACCGTTTCAATCATCCCCGAGGCCACCTGCACAACTGAGGGCTTATACGGCACCTCTACCGTGGTCTCGAAATGGCCATACCCGTCAGTCTGTATAGTTTGCCGCACGAGCTCATCAACAGTTGCTTCTGATCCAATGGTGACAACCAACTCGGTGTTGGGTATGGACTTGGCGAAGAAACTGGATAATCTTTCCTTCATTACATCATCAGGGTTGAGCGACCCGTTCGACCCTTGTGAGCTTTGGGTTGAATCAACAGACATGATGGACTCTGTGTCTGAGTTACTGGCGGAATCCGGATTGAACACGTCCTGCTTCATACTGCTGTCATTCTCCAAATTCGTAAGCTGTGCCTGGGTGGTTTCTCTCTGCTTCATGATCTGCTTTATAACGGAGAACACGACTCTGTTCTTTCTATTCATGACACCCGGCGCAAACACCCATCCCTGAACACCCACAAAATATTTGCCATCTTGCTTTCTGGTATACGAGGGGAACAATTGGATGGTGGTGTCTTTAGGTAGGATGATTCTGCCGCTCTCGTCGTACACTTCAGGGTTGGCAAAGGCTCGTGATGCCCCCGTTGCCAACGAGCTCATCGATCCGGTGATCTTTGGCATGTAATTATCTCTGGTGCTTCTCGCGAGCCCAAGTAGTCGCTGGCGCCTGGACAACGGCTGGTTATCTGTCATTGCTGTGTTGTTAAAGTTGATCCTGCTGGGTTTGTTGTTCCTTCTTCTCGTTCTTGCAAATAATGCACCTGTTTTCGATGGCGGGTGGGGGTGTTTTCCCAAGGCTTTATACTCTCTATAAATGTCAAGTAGTAGTCTAGTTTTGGAGCGTTTGTGGTATGGGGATTGCTTGATGTGCTTTTTCTTGAAGAGGAAGAACCTTCTGTTGAGTAACCCAGAAGCAAGTTTAAGGAATGATTGTTTGACACCGCCCACTTTGAATGATCTTTTGTTGTTGTAGCTTGTTGATTCTGGTTCAGCAGTCCGTCTCGTAAGCCAAAGCAAAGAGAAACACGGAGCAGAAAGTTGGTAGAAAATTTTCGGTGCTACAGCGTTGCTTTTTTCGCTCTCGCACGAGAGCTCGCCCGCGCGCCGTTGGATTGTGATACGACGTCTGGCGGGAAGCAGTTGCTGTTACAAGTAGAGGAAGTTGACGAGGTGATAATATTGCTCTTGTAATTACTCTAATACAGCGCCAATCCACGATGTAACTTCACTTGCCTTGCGTGTGCGTGTGGGTCGCGGCGCTTGGCGAGGGGGGGGGTGGGGACGCGCAGCAGGTCAAGTCGACCCGATTGCCTGGCGTCGCGCCGGAAAAACAACCCACCGATAACTTAACCCCTATTGTGTGTGGTGCGCCCACTCACAGCACAATCGCCGAGTTAATCAACGAGCCTTATGTTTTTTCCACCATTCTCTTCCCACCGTCAACACAGCCATATCATATCAATATCCCTCCCCCCCATTACACCATGTCAGTGGAGACACTATCCATCGGGAATGAA